>NW_006499801.1:3491851-3520494 GCF_000471905.2 Amborella trichopoda
AATAGAGAGAGAGAGAGAGAGAGAGAGTAAATAAAAAGACAAATTAAAGAAATAGGATAAACCCTGCATTGAACTCAAATCATAACCAGCAATCCCCAAATATCAACTTACAGGAAAATGTAGCTATCAGAATTGGGTATAAATCTCTTGAATATTTCTGTTTCTGATAAGTAGGAAATAAACTTTGGTATTAGCAACAAAGTTCATAACCATTGTATACTTAAATGCAAGGAACTTCACCTTCTTCTATTTTTTCCAGCTTTATGAAACTTAGCATCCATTTCCTAAATCTATGATGCATGAAAACCTCTGATGAATGAATATTTTTACAAACATATCAAGTCTGAAATGAAGGTCTTAGTACTTCAGTAGCACCATAATATATTATTTACTTGAATGTGCTGATTTGTAATGTTTGTTCAAGCATCTACAAGCAGACCTGAGTGTTATCAATCCAACGTCTTCAAGTGCACTTAAATGCTATACAAGGCCCTAAGAAGTTTGAATATTAAAATTCCACATGAGGTGGTAATTTACCTATTTTTTGCACATTTGGTCATTGCAGAGGACAATTCACATGGCTTGCAGAATCTCCCAACTAATCCATTGACTACGCTATCAAATTCAACATCATAATGTCTATCAAATTCAAGCTCATTGTAATAACTAAGTCATAACTAAGTGGCATACACTCCATTGTAATTCCTTTACAAGAGCTTCCTAAATGATTTACTTGTTTTAAATGAAATGGTAAGGAAAATATTTTAATGGATACTCCATCAAACCTAGATGCAATAACTAAGTCCTAACTAGGTGGTATACACTCCATTGTAATCCCTTTACAAGAGCTTTCTGAGTGATTTACTTGTTTCAAATGAAATAGTTACTTCTTTTTTTTTGATGAGGTTAACCTTAAATTGGAAATGAAATACTTTACTTATAAGGGAGATTATATAATAAGACCATTTTACCTTTGTTACAAAAAAGTCACAACCACCCCTAGTTGTCAGTTGTTAAATCATGCATCTAGGGTTTTTCCACTAAACATCCTCAGAGTCCAAGAATATTTTCTGGTATTTGTGCGGAAATATGACACACCCCCAATGGCTTGATTTCACATTTGACAGCTATGGATAAACGTGACCTTTTTGATCAAAAGTACGCAGTCTTATAGTATACATTCTGGCAAGTGTTGACAACAATAATTCGCAAATGTTCATTCACCAAAATCACAAAAGACTTTTCCTATCCATGGAAAACAATTTCCTTAAAATTTCAAGATAACCCCTTTGGAATACTTGTCCTTCACTCAGGTCAAGTTTGATTTAAATAGTTAACTTACTCTAGAGATGAATCTATAGCTCGAGAAAATAACATGTTCGATATTGTAGCCCCATGCAATAATAAATACAAAATGTTTGTTCTCATTGGATCCTTGGCATTACAAAGTTAGGTCGCATTCAGATGGGGTTCTATTCATCACACGAGACTTTTCCTAGGTTCCAGAGGTCATCACAAGTGCATGGCAACGATTATTCATGAGAAAGTTGGTTTTTTATTGTATTACAAGCAAATTATTGTAAACATCCTCTTGAGTTTTACATTGGAAAACATTTTAACACTACAATATAAGTATATGTCTGAACTGGAGATTCCCACACAAACTAAAAATGGCTATTTGTGGCATCAAGCAAGCCCTCTGTGTAGGATGTGATCAGTTTAAAATTATCTTGCATTATCATGTCTAATATCAATGCTTGAATGGTAATTCATCATTCAGTCATTACACATCTCACCAAAATGCAGTGGCATATATCAGTAGCGAAATTCTCATAAAAAAAATGTTAGTATATCATCAAAGAACTTCCTCAAGATGGAATACGTAAAACTAATATCAATATGAAACACTCAGAATATTTTTACTGTTATTTAAATAACAAAGATGAGGAGGATTGCACTACCGACAATATCTGTGCTAGAGACACCCTCTGTGCGCTTGATTTGCTTGTACCGCCCAGCCTTCTTTGCCAGAGCATAAGCATCAGTTCCATCCGGAAGCAAGCAAGGATCATCTCCATGTATAATGTAGTCAATTTTATATTCATCAAATAGACTGTTCATAAAATTCTCGGTGATGGCATAAGGAGCATTGGCTATGACCTCATCCACCCATTTCAACCCACTTACCATCACCATCCTGAAAATTTAATAAAAAACCCAAATTGCATTTGCTAGGCCAGACAAAAAAAGTAATCGATAGAAATAAAAAATAAAAAAATTTCGGTTTTCTAAATCAGATGCACATTAGCACAAAGGCTTTCGCGCTAGGTTAGCCGTTGCTTCTTGCAAGAAAATCGATGCACATTAGCACAACGGCTTTCGCTCTAGGCTAGTCGTTGCTTCTTGCAAGAAAACGGATGCGTGTAACATTAGTCTAAAGTAAAGAAGAGAATTAGAAAAAGAAAATAATATCAAAACCACGAAATTCAAATCCATAAGAAAAAAAAAATCATAAATTCTGCAAGCAGAAAATCAATTCCCTTTTCAAATACACGAAGTTCTATTATAAAAGCAGAAAGTCAAGTGCCACACGAGTACTACGCATGAAGTGGCAGTTTGAAAAGGCGAAAAATAGAAAAAACAAACCAAGTCCCCCATTTCCGTGAACTTCATCACATATCATCAGTGGTGGTCAGTCATGACAGAAACCAAACACTACGCATATTTTGTCCAAAACGATACTCTCATTTAAAAACCACTAATCCTCAGAAGAAAAAACCAATAAAAAAGAATAAAAATTCAAAACACTTAGGATAATGAAAATGCAACCATAGGCCACTGTTAACCTTAATTCCACCATTTCAGTGACAACTAAAACCATCAATGTCGATCACAATTTTATCATTAGCCCTAAAATTCAAATTAACAATCAAATTCATAAATTACTTACAGAAAGAAGAATTCTCCAAAAAATAAGAAAAACACGACACACATTTATAATAAAATAAGTATAAATTCCCACAATCACAACCCAAATCATGTCATTTTATCCACAACCAACAATGAAAGAGGTCCTTTTCAGTTAATTTCTCCATATGTTCCTCAAAAAAACAAAAAATCGTATTACCTCTCCTCCATGGATAAAACTGGAGGCCCCTTATTCTTGATAATTTCTTCATCGCTCACCATTCCCACCACCAGTTCATCACCCAAAGCCCTAGCCTGCCTTAGTGCATTTGCATGGCCATAATGCATGAGATCAAAACAACCATCCATATAAACCCTAACTTTTTTTTTCATACATTTCTTCTTCTGAAAAATTCCGAAATCCGGCAACGAATACGGGAACCCTGGAACCCCAATGGATCCAAAATAACCAGTAGATAGCCCAAAAATGGCAACTGTAAGCATTAAACCGCCAAATAAATGGGGATAACAAACACCATCCCAGATCCAATGGTTGCTTTCCCATTCCATAGAGCCCATTCTTTTCTACGGTTTTCTTTCTTCACTTTCCCCACCAACTGGAGATATGCTTGTCGCTTCACAAAAATTTGCACCAAATTCAGAAATGGCTAATACAAAATTAACTAGAATCAGAGAAAAATGTAGGGTAAAAAAAGCAGTGGAATCATCATCAGATGGCATTCACCATGTTAGAAAAACAAAATGCAAGAAAGAGAGAAAAAAGTTGGGATTTTGTAGAAATTGCAGAATCAGAGACAAAACCAAAAGGAATCCATTGCTAAATAGAAAAATGCAATAGAATTGCAGAAAAACAACATATGGGTTGTGATTCTAGATCAAAAAATTCATTGCTGTATAGATAAATGCAATCAAATTACAGAAAAACAATACGGTTATGATTGTAGGCCATTTTTATTACCTGATTCCCTTGTTTTTTTCCCTTTTTCTGCCTTTTTCAAATGGAGCTATAAGGAAATTCAGCTGCATATCTCCATATGAAATGGACGAAAGAGAACGTGGAAGGAGAATCCAATAAGGGTTGCTGTCAGATTTCGTGTTGTGAGATATGAGCGGGTTTTAATTCACCTCTGAATTTTTTAGGGTTTCGTGTTAGAGAGAGAAAGTCGAGGCGAGGAGCATTCTTCCAATCAAATCGCGTTTTCTTAAAGCCACACGTGGCGCGTGAGGGATGGCAAGAATATCTGACATGGCCTTTATTTGACATGGTGTGGAAGTCTATGTAGACCTACACGTGGGTAATGAGCATCTTCCTCATACCCCACCTACCCCTCTCTCTCTCTCTCTCTCTCTACCCTCTGCTACATAAGTTGATTTCTGGCTTAAATTTCCACTCGGACCGAGTAATTTGTCCTCACCCGAGCCGATCTCAAGCAATCGGTTTATTAGTGTTGATTAATAAAAATATAAAAACAATTTAAAAAAATAAATAATGTTTTAATTAAGATTAAGCAAACCTCTTCAAAATGATGTTTAAAAAGTAGTAAAAAGTATATTTAAAAAATTCAATTTGTGACTTGGAGGTGTTTTTAAAAAGTAATAAAAAAGATGAAAAAATATAAACAATAAGTATTTACGGCCAAAACATTTCTCAATATTTTTCAAATCGACAAAAAATATAAAAATATCTCAAATAAATTTTTTACTTTTTTAGATTTTTGTTTTATCTTTTTTAATATCTTCGAGTTAGACACCGAACTCAGAGGGCCCGAGCCCGAATAACTCGGCCGATTTTACGAACACCCATATAGGCTAATTGTGGAGAGAGAGAGAGAGATGCGCCGAGTAAATAATCTGCCTAGCTTGTGTTAATGATCACACATAAAGAAAAAAAAGAAAAAAAGAGATAGTGCTGCCCAGTGTATAATTGCAGTGAAAAAATTTATTATGCACAGACATCTGCATGGTGTATAATGGTAAGCTAATGTTCGAAAAATCGACCAAGTTACTTGGGCTTGAGTCCTTGCCGAGGCCGAGTTACTTGGGCTTGGGCTCTTGCCGAGGCCGAGTTGGGTTTCCAATTCGGGAATATTAAAAAGGGTTATGTGAGGGTGCTCACATTATAGAGCATTTATAATTATACTCAACAAATTAAAATGTTTATATATATTTATTTTGTAATATATATATATTTTTTTTTTAAGTAACAGTACTTTTTTATTGAAAATAATTGTTTTAGTAATAATAATAGTAATTTTGGTCAATAGAAGAGGTATGACAACACCCACATAGAGCAGCAAATGCTACTAGTGTTGATGATATCACACCTTATGTATGACTAAAAATACTCATACTAAAAAATTGCTCAATCTACTTAAAAAAAAAAAATCCAAAATTTATTGAATATAATTATAAAATACTATGCAGTCACCCTAACCTAACTCTTATTTATATGCTTGATTATCACTCTCTTCACTGTAGCTACAAAAGTAGCTTCGTACTAAACTTAGACACTAACGCAGATCTTTCTCTCTCATGTGACATAAATTGGTCTCTTGATTACATTAGAAGGGTGCGGTTGTATAGAGCTTAGGCTCTAAACAATCAAATTAGATCTTACTTTCAAATAGTATCGAGAAATGTGGTTTCAATACTGGAAATCTTTGTGATAGCTTTAAAATATATTTTCATATTTATTTATAAAAAAACTTGAAATCCAATTTTTTTCTCATATTCATGCATCTTGATGTCAAGATGATCAATTTGAAGATATTTGAGCATCAAAACAATCTCTAGGGAAATTTTTGAGGTAGTCTTTGATTGTTTGGTGTCTAGGCTTTGTATAAACTTTTCCCATATCGGATGCGATTAGAAAGATCTATCTTTCTCTCTCTACCCCTATGCTATATAAATTGGTTTTCTTGCCAGTATTATTCACTTGGAATCCTCGCTCTTTCTCTCTTAAAATAATTTGTTGAGACTTGGCTCTTCCTTATTCTAAAACTAAACATAAATAAGCATATTTTGATTTTTTATGGAAAGAGAGAATTTTAAGATGGTTGTTTTTTTCTGTAAATCTAGAGCGAGAAAGGGTCCATGTGTATAAAAAATGCAGCATGTGAATTCCGTATGGCACAATGCTGCCTTTTTCATGGAGCAGGTGCCCCGCCTTCCCTCCTTTTGGCAATGACTTATATGCCGTGTGGAAAGCTCGCCTCATATCGTTATTTACAAGGGATTCCATATGTACAAAGTTCATCTCACATTGTACTGGACGCTAGGTTTTAGGAACCCGATCGGCCGGGTGACCGGCCGGTTAGTGGGCTGATCTAGATTAATGATTTTTCCATTCAATATAAAAAAAATATTAAAATATTATTTTATATGATAAAACAATTAAAAGATGAGAAACATTCAAAAACTAAGTTTGAACGATTGGGCTCTAAATCCTTGACAGACTTGCCTGGTTCTTTGACAAATATGCTCGGTTGGACAAAATGAGACGAGTCCTGCCAAATTGGATTTCTTATTCTAGTATAGAACTAGGTTGGTCCCCTGCCGATTCTGATCCAGGTCCACGATTCTTGATTCCCATGGGTTTAGATCGTAAACCAAGCAGGTAGACTACAAACGGCCTGTTGTCAAATCACATGTGCGTAGAATTATCTAACATCTCATTCATATTTTTATCGATTTTCACCTTTTTTAGCAATGTGAAATAGCTTAAACCTTTATCTAATCACAACCTCTCAAGTGTAAAATTAAAGTGCACTTCAAAAATAAAATATCCATGGAAAAAGACTGTTAGATGTTGGAAGACCATTTTATTGGCCATATCGATGTTAAGATATATGATTTTGAAAAAAAAATTTAAGTCGAAAAATAGTATTTTTTGTGATACATTATCCGGACTGTCAATTTAAGATTTTCATGCATTTTTAGATCTGCTTGATTTAAATATTATCTGAACATTTTTATAAGAGATTCTCTATCCATCCTAAGAATTTTGAACACCAAAATCACATCTTATGAAAAAATTTGGAGGTCCACTTACTTTAATTGTTTAAAGTTACAACCTTATACAAACTATACGTATTAGGAAATGCATCATGAAACCTTTTCTAGTCGAGAGAGAGACATCACGAGACCTCTTCTACATGCAAGAGAGAGAGACATAAAAGGGATTGTATACAATGAGACCATTTACTTTTGATATAAGGTGGTCATAATTACATACAACCATCTGATGTGAAATTTGATAGCTTGGATGTGTCACAAAGTAACGAGAAAATTTCTTTTGAAGTTTGAATTGGTCAATGAAATAATTGCAGCCATCTAATGATCAAGATTAATATTTCACCTTATACCAAAGGTAAATGATCTCATTCTATACTTTACCAATATGAAATGCAGTACTAGAGAGAGAGAGTTACGAAATACATTGCTAGAGAGGGAGATACTGATTTGTAAATTTACAGAAAAGTCGTACACGGATTCACAAAAATAGAAGTTATTTCCCTAAGTGTTGCAATGTGGACAACAGGTGGTAATAGAAAACTTGTATTGCATAGATATAAGCGACTTGTTTCTAAAGTCATTCCATTAATTTCAACTCATTGGATTGCATGGTCTTGGGAAAAATCAATCCTTAGTATCGAAGTATTGAAACTTTTATTCATTTTTTATTGAATTCTAAAAACTCCCATGGAGACTTGTAGTCTTGGAAGGGCGGTTAGGACAGGTAGAATGCTAAATTGGAAGTGGTAGTTGGGACAGGTAGAATGGCCATAACCTTAGATGTTGTGTGATTATTTACTAATTCATTTATCTGAAATATAATGTTTTATTATTATTATTATTATTATTATTATTATTATTGTCATTATTATTGGTCAGTATGCCTGCGGTTGTTAGGAAGGTCTTATGCTGCCTGAAAGTCAGTATTTCGGCAATTTATGTAGGAAAGTGTTTTATCTAAGTGTTCACCTCAATAAAAAATATGGCGCACCAAGAAAAACCCTAGGAAAAATTGTCCTGAAAACTTTCAAATTGACTGTCTCAATCTTGATATGTATGAATATAAAAAAAACAAAAGGGTTTCAAATCCTAAAAACAGTATATCTTGTAACACTTTTATTTTGTGTTGTTTTAATTTTGTTATGTTAACTTGTAATAAGGTGGGATATGTTGAAGCATCAACCCCCCTAACGACCGATGCCCTAACGCCATCCCCTATCTTTTAGCGCATTATTGGACCATTTATTTTCAAGAGTTTTAAATGTTTGTAGGTTTGCAATTCAGTGTTATTCTTTAAACTTTAAATTTCATAGTTAGGCGGAAAATTAGTTTTTTTAGACTGTTTTAGGTGTTTTAGGGGTTTCTGGCGCTAGAACTAGATCTTTCAAGAAGGATTGAAGGTGCACATTGCTTTGGTTATTTAACACAGACAACTTAAGTAAACTATATATATATATATATAAGGGTATGGTTTTCATAAGATTGCAACCTTAAACAATTAAGGTGTGCCTTCAAATTTTATTGATGTAGAATATTCTTAGAATTATCTCATAATCCATTTTTATATCTAATTATAGAATTTTAAACTCCAAAAATAGTTAAAATCAAGTAGATCTATAACTTGAAAATGGATGGTCTAAATAAGAGTTGTAAGATGTATTATTTCTGAAACTCAAAATCTTTTTATTTGTCATAACCATACATCTCTATGTCGAGATGATTAACCAGAAGGTTTTTCAACATTAAAACAACATGTACCCATGGATTTTTGAGATGCAACCATGGCTCATCATTTTAAGGTTGCAACCTTATATAAACTTTTTCCATTTATATATGCTACATGTATCATCAATTCCGAAGAACCTTTGACAACACAACCAATGGTTTTCGCATATGAGATCCCTTGTGCTGCTCGGACGAGTACAACATAATTAATGATGTTCTGAGTTTATTATAGGACAACAAACTCAAAAAATTCACTCGCAGTGAGATCCCTTGTGCTGCTCGGACGAGGACAACATAATTAATGATTTTTTGAGTTTATTATACGACAACAAACTCAAAAAATTCACAGGCATGTTATTGTCCCTAAGGTATCATTTTTGACAATTTTTTGGTTTTGTTTTTCTTTGTAATATGGTGAAAATGGAGGGTGGGACGTTATTTTGTCTTCCCCTTTTAGGGATTATAAGGCTAGGCTTAGGAGTGTCGAGTGCGCTCGTCCAAAATCCATCAGGATCTAGGAAGCAATTATTGTAGTGCATTCACCCTTTCCAAACATCTGAAATCTCTTAGTTATCTTTTGAGGGGAATTTTTTTTTTCCCACAATTTCATCAAAGTTTAAGACACCTTTTTAATTTAACCAACCAATTTCTTTATACCCCAAATCAAAAAGTTCGGCCAAATGAGCCCACTAAAATGAATCAAAATCTGAAGCCTTCAACAATCCATCTAATTTTTTGAAGCATCATAGGTCAGATGCAAGTTCGAGATATCGAAAAGCACATTTGGTTCCGAAAACAAAATAATGGTCCATTGAAAACCCAAGCTTTATACCAACTTAGAATTTGTTATACCTCTTGCTAAGAGAAGCTTTCAAACCAGGTGAATTTTCAATTACTTGAACTATAAAAGAAAAATCAACCATTATATGAAGTGAGGTACATGTGATTCAAAACCAAAGGTCCAGATGGGCTCTCTAACATTATTCTCTCGGGGTATTTAATGAGAAATAGGAGAAAAAAAAAGCACAAATCGAAAAATAAGCAGCAGGAGGACTGGACTCCTCAATCCCGCACCACTCACAAGATATGGATTAGGTAGCAGCTAAACTACATGACAGGACATCTTCATAGAAAAATCTGCCCCAATGGTTAAGGCCTTCATTTTAATAGTAAAAAGAAAGCAGAATCTATTTCTACAAAATCATAGAAAAACTGGAGCCATGACTAATGTTATGGTTGCAAGCATTTTGATCAGCACATGAATTGAGGGCCCTGCTGTATCCTTGAATGGATCTCCAACTCTGCATTAGTGGCAAGAAAGTATTCGAAAGGATACAAAATCAAACGTGAAAATTATGAAAATCAATTATAGCATTTGCTTGGATCTCAAAATAAATTATAACATTACCTTGCAGCTCTTTTTCTTTAGGACATAGAAACTGATGTATATCGCTATTTTGCAAGTGGATTTTTTTCTTGAGAGACCACAAATCTTTAAATCACAAAATGCATTTGACTATTTTTTAGGACTCCATAAAAGACTGGTTGTTTTTGAAATCGAGTGCTTTCTAAATAAGAAAAAAATGCCACCTGAACAAAACTATATAATAATGGCATCATATGACTTGAGCATCTATATCCTTGACAATATTTTGGGAATTATATTAGTGTGCTTGGGGCATCAAATTCCCATTTCTAATGTCCGGATGTCCAAAGCCCAACTTAGCCACCAAAAAATAAACAGAAGTTCCATGAAAAATATAACATAATTTAGAAAGCAGAAAGGATTATAGCAGCATGTAAAACATGTCGGGGACAGTACCTACTAAAAGAAATTTATCTCAAAAGTAAAAGACAAAAAGGTACTCTAAAGAACAAAAATAGGAGCATTAAAGTGCACTCACGTGTCTCCAGTAATAGCTGCTTTGTGAGCATCACTTCCTTTGCCTCCTAGCGCACCTGTCTCAATGAACTTCTTTGCATTATCCCAAGCTCCACCAGCAGTGTTAAGGAAAAGAGCCATGAGAATTCCAGATACTGTGGCAAACATAAGCATGGCAGCCACAACTTTGGCCCCCAATAGAGGATGCCCAGTGTACTGTCCCAATAATCGAAACAGAAAACCTGCAAGCAAAAAAATAATGTAAGTTACATCAAATACATATACACCTACAGGAGAAAACAATATTTTATTTGATCCCAATAAGGGGACCACAGTCTACACATCATATGAGTCGAAAAATGATTTTAGTTAGAACTTTCTGCATGTCAAAGGGAGCTTCAATAATTGATTTCTACTAAACCACATATTTACTGGCGTTTTAAATCACTTATAGGTGATGTCTTTCTACTGAGCAATTTAGCGTGCCATTTCCAAACAAGCTTTAGTGCACTTCCAAACGATGAAATTCCATGAAATAATCACAGTTGTACATGATAAGTTATTTGGCACAATAGTCAGTAAATTTGAGCAAAAACCAATAAAAAATGAGTAAATCCTGCACAATATGAATCAGGAATATATGAGGAAAGGAACTCTTCCAAAAAATAAATGAACATATGCACGAAGTTGCATATATAGATCAAGACCACATCAGATACAGATCTAAACAACAGCAACAAAATTGACAAGAACTAGGCAGGAACTCATGGACCTTTATTTATTTTTTGATAAAGTCAACCTTAACTCATGGACCTTTATTGCCAGAAAAATAAATAAATCTGTAACCATTACAGCTTTTATTTCCATTTTGGATGATTTTTTTTATGGACCTTTATTGCCAGAAAAAAGAAATCCAAAATGGAGATGAAAGCTATAATTTACAGTGATATTGCCCTCTTGGCAGCAACCATTACATAGAAGCAGAAGTTCATATTACTAAGAAACTGAAACTACAGTTAGTAATCTAAACCAATGCATGTAATGATCAATTCCTATGGCTGATGACCTTTGGACGAACCACCTGGGGCACTAATTAAGAATAGTCCACATTCAATTGATTGAAGCACTGAACAGAAACATAATCACATGCATGATACTCCCTTAACAGCGTAGAGTACTCACCAACTACAATGGGAGATATAATGGCCAAAGCACCAGGTTTTATCATCTCCCTCAGAGATGCAGAAGCTACAATGGCGACACAACGGGCATAGTCAGGTTTCTCTTGATAATCCTGCAGCAGCAATTTGCATAAATCAATTTCAGCAACAATCAGGAGAAGGTAAAAAAATCAGTAATATTCACAGTTTCATGGAAAATGGAAAAATGGAGGTATTAGACTTACCATTATACCCGGCCTCTCAATAAATTGCCTCCTAACCTCATTGACTACTTCTTGGGCAGTTCGACCAACAGCTGAACAAGCCCATGCACTGAATAAAAAGATAAGCATGGAGCCCAACAGGCCTCCAACGAAGACTTCTGGGATTGCAATATCAACCTATAGAGGTGATCCGAAATGGTAGCTTGGTAAAAATAGGAAAATAACAAAAGGCTTGCAAATTTTTAAACAAACAATAGTAGGAGCTGATGATGCAGCTATGATGCACACATGTGGCAATGGATATGATTATGATATCAAGATCAATCTTTTTGTTGACTTAACATTTTTTATAGAGGTACACATACAGGATTAATTTCCATATGTGATGCATCAGCAGTAAAGGATGACAAAAAGAAAAGGAGACGTCCGCATAAAAGTAAATAATTTGCATGTAACATGCCTGTTTGAAAGGTGTATGCGCAAAAGAAGCTACTTCATCCATATATGCGCTAAACAGAAGGAAAGAAGCGAGAGCGGCAGATCCAATCGCAAAGCCTTTAGTGGTAGCTTTTGTCGTATTCCCGACAGCATCCAGTACATCTGTAATTTCCCGAACACTTTCAGGCTGCAAAGTGTGCATTCATGAGATGACAACATGGCAGACTTATAAAACTCATACAAGCAACAAAAACCTAATTGGCCAATAAGTGAAAAGATTTGAATCCAACAATTCCACAGAAGCACTAGTACGAACTCCAAAGAAAATGACGTAAAAAACAATCAATGAGATCTCATTTAGCTACATACAAACTCGTAAAATTTTCTGAAACTTACCTGCTGACTCATTTCAACAATTCCACCAGCATTGTCAGCAATTGGACCAAACATATCCATTGTCAAAACATAAGCAGCAGTGCTCAACATTCCCATAGTGGCAACAGCTGTTCCAAACAGGCCACCAGTCGGAGCTCCACTTTCATCCACCAGGCCAGAAGTATGGCCCAGCCAAAAAGCTGATATTATGGACACACTAATAACAAGGACTGGAAGGGCTGTTGATTCTAGACCCAAACTCACTCCAGCAATTATATTAGTTCCATGCCCAGTTGAACTTGAAAGAGCCAGCATTCGTACTGGTTCATGCTTGTAATCAGTATAATATTTGGTGATCCATACAAAAACATAAGCAGTGATGATTCCCACAAGACCGCACAAGGCAAAGTTTAACCATGCTGAAGGTGCTTGTTCGGTATACAGCAACCAACGAGTCGACTGTTTGCAACATCCAAATAGAAAATTGAAAAAAAAAAAAAAAAAAAATGAAAAAGAAAAAGAAAAAAGAAACTCAGCTTGAATAAGAGACGCGACAAATATCCACTAAAATTGTTAAGGGGCTAATTTGGCCACCATACGTTTTAGATATCCACCCAAAACATTCGTAGAAATTATGTGGCGCAGTCCAAATCAATTATGGCCATGTTTTGGGGCAGGACAATCAACACTAGATGCATTACCAGAACCATGGGTAGCCAAACTAGCCCTAAAACTTTATAGTATCAAGACAATTAGAACAGTACAAGATTTGGTCAAACAATGTGCGCCACAAGTAGCATTACCGCAGCAAATGTTATAACAGCCAAAACTATTGTAAGAGAGTATCCTTTTTGGAGTATTGCCATTGGATCCTCCATTGGTGTCTTAACACTTGCATCACGTGTACTTCTAATAGAAAGTATGCCCACTGATGAGACAACAAGGTCAAACGAATGAACCACGAGCGGAAAGAGAATAAATCCAGATGGATCTGCAGATATGTAACAAAAGACAAGGGAGCACTTGAGCCATGTAAAACTATAATTTAAGAGCAAATGGAACCGAAAGAGAACAAATAAAGAGAGGAGAGATTAAAAAAAAGAACTCACAAGGAAATTTAAGACAATAAGAATATGAGGGTAGAACAAGAATAGTATAAAGGGATAAATTAGTTTTCTGTTACTAAAAGAGATAAGAAAGTCCCTTGCCAAAACGAGCAATAAGCTGATCCAACAAATATGGACATGCTAGCTCATCAATCTCAAAAAACGCCAAAATCCACATTACAATGGACTGTGTTTTACGATCTCTAATCCTGATATCCTAACTAAAATAGAAATTTGGAGTTTTTTATGCTCTCAACCTCATTGTGGCCAACTTAAATCATAGCACATATCCCTGGTCACAAGAAGCTCAGAAATGGGAGGCATAGCACAAACCCCCACCCCCTCTAACACCATTTAGAGAAAAAAAGAAAAAAGGAAAGAACCTCAAACAACAATCCCAAAAAATTTCCTCGCAGAAATCCTACTCCTTGTAGAGATTCTCACCAATAACTTTTACATACGAGAACAAAAGTTTACTTTTAGGCAAAACTATCATGTTATGGGCTTTCAAAACCTTTTCCCAAAAGCTTTCAAGGATCACTCATGAAAGCTGCACAAGAAAAGCACAATTTTCCTTGTTTTCATTTAGCTCCCAACTAGCCACTCACCCCAACCCCTCCTTAAGACAGTAACCACTGGCAAAAATGTATCCTGCCCCTCCCAACCACGTGCCCTAGCCCTCTTTCTCTGATTACTCTGTCTCTAGGCTATCAAAGCATTACAGGAAACACAGCAGTGATACGAGAAGGATAATCACGACAAAGTAAACTTGCTATGGTATAATTTTTCCCAAGTCTCAACAAAGCATGGGGAATAGGAAAACATACACAGAGCGGAACTCCAAAAGCTTATTGGAATTTCAATACAAAGCTTGTGTTTACCTTCAATCTTACACCGCTTAGCCATTGTCCCCCCAAGTATCATGGCACTAATTACTTCTGCAGCAATACTTTCAAAAAGATCAGCTCCGCGGGCTGCACAGTCACCTACATTGTCTCCAACCTTCATGATGAGAAAACAAAAAAAAACACTCAACAAAGTTCAGGACTTGAAAGAATAGCCTAATACTAAACTGTAAAAGATATTCTGAAGCAAGATAGTGACATCTTTGCCAAAGCCTATACATAAAGGTGGCCAATTGAGTTTGAAGACCACAATTTCAATATATCAAACATTTTATTTCGGGGGTGGGCAATGGCAATTACAACGTTGTAATGATTTCTCTGTCAGAGGCATATTTTATCCAAACAACAGAGTGACACTTCTTATTTTACAGAAAATTGTTAGGAATACTAACTTTTATAATTCACAGAAGGAATGTGCCCCTTTAATCCATTTTGGCTCAAGCATCTCCTACAAAATTACAATCACCCCATACAAACATTGCGAATGGCCCAAACCCCTGAACAGTCCCCAAAGGCTTCAACAATGCAACAGCTTCAACGGCTGAAAGAAAAAAGTTAGACTAGTTAGGAATTGGGTTTGGGTCAAGACGGAAGAGGCTGGGTTTTCATAGCCTAACGTCTCAAGTTCCATTCCTATGTAACCTTGTCAAAAAAAAAAAAAGTTAGACCAGTTGACCACAAGGACTCCTGGCAAAATCAGCATAAGAAGGTTTTCCCACTAACTTTTGTAACTTTCATGTCATGTGTAGCACTAGCCTCAAACTCAATGGCCATCTTATGCAATGAAATTCAAACAGCTCCCCATCGTTTGCTATTTATACCAACCAACTCCATGGACTACCACATTTCATGTTCGGTGAAATCATTATTCCCTAAGGCCCCCATCAACAAGACAAATGGCTTGAACTCGTAAGCTTAAACACCCCATGATGGCAACCCAAGACAACTCCACCAGGCATGACCAATGATCCCTTCATCCCTTTCACATAACTTCCATTCTGATCCACAGGCTTGCACTGTCACTGCACTATGTCTGCTTGAGCCCTCCACCCTTAGCGAATAAGGAAAAGAATAAAGCTCCACTTATTCCAGCAGAGTCTGGATTCATTCTACTATCATTTGTTTTATGTATTAACACGGAATTATAAGCAGGGTTTGAATGGAAGCTCTAGTTTCCTTTAGGGTTAAGCTCGATAAAAGACAATTATCTCTAGTGACTTGTTCAATAACGCAAAATACGATGATTTGATTAGGTGGTCTGATTGGGGAAATAATTTTATATCTAAGCTAATATCCATGAGCAAGACATCTCATAGAACACCAGAGAGAATAAGTTAAGGATTAAAAGTAAAATAAGTATTAAAGAATTTAGCATAGATCTTCACTCAATCCTACAAATGGGGAAGGCAAACAGGAGCACAAACCAGATCTGCGATGACAGCTGGATTGCGTGGATCATCTTCTGGAATTCCCTGCTCAACTTTTCCAACAAGATCAGCACCCACATCTGCTGCCTTCGTGTAAATACCCCCACCAAGCTGTGCAAAGAGAGCAACAAATGATGCACCAAAACCATAGCCAACCAACAGAAGAGGCACTGCAAGCAAAGGACATGCATATTGTAAGATTCACAGCTAATACACAAACACACCAACCACAGCAAACAAAACGCTATCGAATTAAGGTGATAGCTAACTTAAGATGCTCTGGTTCTAAAGAGACCCTCACATTTGCGCGAAAGGTCATTGCCTCATTTGTTTAACAGAGCAATTAACAATGCCACAAAGCCCCAGCCAACCAACAAGAGGCACTGCAAGAGGAGCTAGAATGGTTTGTTGGACCACAAATTCCGCACACATGTAGATCTCATCTAAACGATCTACATAAAATATAACAAATAAAAAAATTCAATTACCAAAAGAAAAAGGGGAAATTGAGTCGACCACTTTCTGTGAACATAGGCCGCCCATTTGGTGGATGATGGATCTAGGCCTTTAAGGATGGAAAATCAATTGCTTTTGAGTTGGTTATTTTTTTTAGTCAACGATGTTGTGCAAATTTTCACGTCCAAAACAAAATCCTTTTGGCTATGAGTTTCACACTGTAGCTTAAACCCATTGGCAGAGTGAGTGTGTGTGTGTGTGTGTTTGAAGGTTAAGAGGACATCTATATATTAAGCAGTGAGTTTCACAAACAATACTATTAGACAAGCATAGGCAACCCAAATTAATTGATAGGTTTAAGTCAATTTAGCAACCGAGGTGAAACTGATCTTGCAGTCTAAGTAAGGAAAGGTTCACGGAGGTGAGAAAGCATCCACAGGGACTATAGGCATCATAGATTCAGCACACACAAGGTAGGTCTAGTGGCCATATCAGTTCATTATGCCCTTTCAATGCCCTCTTCCTGTCAAATGTGGTCTCTTGCTATGATCATACAGGCTAAAAGGATATCTCCAAGTACCTGGAGCATAGCATGTATATGAGAAGTGATCCTTGTTATGGTTTGATCTTTGGAGATATCTTTTTACATAAGGAAGTAAGTAATTTCAGAGCTTCCTTACCTCAGAATGGGGTACCCATGCAGTTAGTCTTTCCTAGAATGGTTTTTTTCATAGTTGTTTTACCATGAATTTGCCTTTCCATACTATAAAACATATAAGTTGATTATTCAAAGCAAGCACATTATAGCTGGTGAAATTAATGGTTGCAATGAGAGAACAAGATTTCTTTTTGGTGAAAGAACTTTTACTGCATGAAGGAGCTGATACTCACACTCCGTCACTTTCATTGAACCTGGAGAATCTACCCCTAGACAGACATAGAATGTTGCATAAAGTATTGCCACTCCTATTACAGCCATTCCCACAACAACAATGGATGAGAGACCACCAGCACGCACAGCAATCTGCATGCAAAGGCCAACTATAAGGAAAGTTGAGAAAAATGTATTACTCACAAACAGAGATTATTGTGAAAATAGGAACCTGCAATGCTTCTCTCGCAGATCGTCTAGCAGCACTGGAAACCCGAACATTTGCCCTCACAGAAACCCACATTCCCACATATCCTGCAACACCTGAACATAGGGCTCCAAGTAGAAATGCTGCCACTGTAACATATGCAGATGTGGACCTACAGCAGCACATGGCATGTCATATAAATCAGCATACAATAATAGAAAATCTTTTCATCGTTAGTAAAGAAAAAATCCAAATTAACGAAAACAAAATCAGGCAATAAAAAGTAGAACATAAAAGCTACTCAACCAGCAAATGACCTTCCAAGTCCAGATGTTTCTTGCTGGGGTGTGGTACTGCGGAAAAAATATATACAAAGGATCGCCACAGCAAGTATGCATGCCATCTTGGAAATGGTACCATATTGAGTCCTCAAAAATCCTTCTGCCCCATCTCGAATTGCATCAGAGATCTAGCAAATGAATGGAAAATGAGATTATGTGCATAGGTTTGTATAAAACCAATATGTAGTCGTGATTTGTAAAGCAATATGCAATTTGTGAATGAATTTCTATATCTCTATCACACATTTCCATATAATTCAAAAATAGACAAGAGAAGTCGCCTTTCAAAAACCAAGTCACAACTAGATCCAAACTAGTATGGAACCTCATTAATGCATCTAAAAAATATGATAAATTTATAATGCTATGTCCACTCAAAAGTTCATAGACACCAAAATTCTTCTCCATGATTTAACATGTTAGGAGTAACAAAGACTCAGATTTCAATTCAACCGGTGCATCCTTAAAGTATTATGCATCAAACATTTTCCATGGTTTACTGAAAACAGCAGATGATATCGTAATTCAAAGTAGGCTAAACACACAACTAAGAAATAGGTTAAAAAATCAAAAAATAACAACAAATGATGGCCTCTATTACCCAAAAAAAACAAAAGGGCGCAAGTTGTGTAAACAGAATTTTTCTTACTTGATTATCTTCTTTTATGATAACACAAGATACAATATAACAATGACTATCGATCGAGTATATTATAGACTAATAAAAGCATAAAAGATAATGTTTGACCAGAGCACCTATAACTTACAAGGCATACAGAATTACCTGAACCATTTCTGGGGGTCCTTCATCCTTCATAAGAACCCATTTGGCGAGATAAATGGAAAACAAGAAGCTGATGATGCAGATCGCAAAGACAAACAAAATAATTGGCGAGGTACTTGCTCCAACATAAAACACAGCTCCGAAGCAAAAGAGCAAGAGTACAAATAAAACTCGAACATTTATTCCCATAAAAATCCGGAAAATCTGCAAATATATATAAAAAAATTAATGCATCATTGTATTCTACAGCAATGTAACCAAAGGTCAGCGAAGAACAATGTAAATAACTATGAAACAATATTTTTGGTCCAATTTACAACACAAGTATACCATGCTTGACAATACTCAACTTAATCGTTTTGTAGTCTAATTCTGAATTTCATACAAGTCCAAATAGCATGTTCTAGATTAGGATATATAACAGAGCAATTTCCTCCTGGACATGCTAGTGGCATCGTATCTTTTACGAGCCTCAAATTTTTCTAATACATGATTCTGACCAGAATTGATGCCATGCTTTCAGTTATTAGTAAAAAGAAAGGTGTCATGAAGAAGCACAAAATAAGCCTGAGAAGAGAGCAATTCTCTTTCAAGGATGAAGCTTCTTTCACAAGGTAAAACCTCAGGCCCAAAAATTTCCAGCTCTATTATCCCAATCTCATTCTTGATTCCACCTACAACATGTATCACACTCTTTTCTAAAACACAATGTAATATCGTTTATCGAATTCTAACAGCAGCTCAAAGAGGAACCCTCAACCATCCAAAATGGGAGGCCTGACGAGAGACAACATTGGCAAATGTGTCATAGACCATGAGATCTAAAGATTTTTCGTGACTGGCAGGATGAAGTAATCCTTTCTTCTATCCACTGTCTCTTGGGGTTCACTCATTGCGGATGGCAACTCACTTGGAGTCATTAGCCAGGTCTATGGACAGGAGTACCTTAGAGAACAGAAAATCCTGTATAGGAGGTATTCAAGAAAAGGGAAGGGGTATCCACCACCTTTACCTATGTGAATTTTTCTTTGACAATACCTGCATCCCTGTGCTTAAAGACACAATTCCTGAACAAAGCACTGGATCAGGAGGGAAACCATGGGGACTCTCATTCAAATAGGTATCATTCTCTATTCCTAATAACCCTTATAGATGAGTTGTTTTTGTGGGTTATGTCCTTTAGCTTGCAACCCAATTCAACTCCAAAGGGACAGTAACTTCTTTTCATTAGAAGTTATAAGAAAGAGTAGGTCAAGAACACAAGCATGTTCTAGGAAAGTGACTTCTCTTTTACAAAAAGTGGTAGGGAACAATTCGCCAAGACGAGACACAAAAGGATGCTATCAGAAAAGCAATCACAGTACTGGCGTTTAGTCACCATGTTAATCAGAATTCTAAATGTGATCAAGTGTACACTTATGCCTGTCAACAACTTCTTTGACATAATAAACAAGCGATCAGTCAACTTTGCTGAAAAAAAAAAACAAGAAATTCAAACGGCGACCCACATTAGAGAATCATGCAAATCAACAGAACAACCATCACTACCTCAGTAAAGTTCAAGGACAAAGAAGACAATAGAGCATGTCTTCTTTTCTTTTCTTTTTCTTTTTCTTTTTTTACAATAGATCATGTATTCAAGATGCATAAAAAATCAAAAAGATTATAATAAACACCCAATAACTATATATGCAAAAACAATAACTTAAGTAGTAGACTAAAACACAGCACAAGACGTTGTGGACATTTCAAACTTTACCAATGGTGTATATGTTTTACTCCGCATGGTTGGAAAAGTCCTCGGCCTATCCTGGTAGGCCGCCAGATTTCCCTCCTCCATGCTGTCATCCATCATGACTGCATGTGAGGAATTCACTCTCCGGGCAACAGGGAAGGAACCGTAATCGCCACTGCTGCCTTGCAGCAAATCACCCCCTGAACTTGGTCGCTGAATTTTGAACGCTCCTGTTTCAGACATGACATAGCAGTTAAAGCACTCAAACCCAACTAGACAACCAGATCATCAACCTTAGTACTTAAAATGACAAACCTTCTCTTTCACTTGCCAGACTTACAGCTCCTGAGAAAAGAGTGAACAAGAATGATTCCTTCGTTTACAGCAATTTTTCTCTCCCTGACTACGCATTAAAAAGAGCTTAAAACCACTCCAATTTAGTAAAAATTAGGTACAAAGGAAAAACACTTCAGCAGTTCAGAACCCCATCGAGAAAAAAAAAAATGCAAAACCCAAGATCAATCGTAAGTAAAAAAAAAAAGAGAAGCAAATGCCTACAATAAAATCAAGGCCAGTTTAGATCTGGTAAAAGCTCGTTCTGCTTTTGCCATGAAAAGGACATTAAGAACTACACAATCAATAGACACACTAAATGTGATGACAGAACACATAAGTTACCATTAAAAAACATTAAATATGAAGATGGTACACAATTAAACATGGCAGAAAGGGAAGGAATTTTTTAAAAAATATTATAATTAAATAGGGCTGGAAAAAACAGGAAGAACACAATCTAGTACACACATACTAAGGGTCCCAGAACTCCCATGAATTCCATAGAACAGAGCATGCAGTTCATGCCAAAAAATACAGATGCCCATTAGGTCGCTATGCATTAGAAAGCAACAAACCAAAGCACTAAGCACCAGAATAAAAGCGAGTTATTTTCTTCCACTTTTTTGAAGTGATTTTCTTTCTTTTTTGCTGCACATCCAAGGAACACATTGACTTTAACATATGGACAAACTTAATTCGCAAATATAACTCTAAATCAATTATGAGAAAAACAAACCCAAAATCTTGTTATTCAGCAAAGCCTCGTAAAATAAAAAATAAAAAAATTGAAAAACACAACATATAAGGGTTTGAATGAAAAAAAACGTTCACACAAGGAATCAGCATAATGTCAAACTTAGCTCAGCCATATTACAACACCAACAAAAAGAACTCCAAAAGGCTAGGACCTACGAGGAAAAGCATAAATGCTACAAATAAATAAATAACTACATAAAAGTTACCAAATATCGAAAACATAACAAAATTCACGAAAAGGATACAAAAAATTAAGCCAGAAATTATACATATGTCAAGAGACAATACCTCAAATTGACCTTTGGCATGCATATCACATCTTAACACATGCATTGCGGTAGAAATTGAGATAAATAAAAGCTATAATCTGATAAAACTTCAACACGAAGCTTATCAAATGAGCTTAAACGCATAACAAAAAGTAATTCTCACCAGCTAAACCTACCATTCTCAGCCCGATCCTCTAATATTTTGCAGGCATTCAGAAACGGCAGAATTCAAAGTAGCTCAACCATCAAAGGCCATTAAAACCATTCCTAACATTACCAAATCACATATACCACAGTACATCCTAGTTCATAAACCCTAGCAATCAAACTTAACGCAATAATTCACAAATAAGGCCTTCACGATCTACACAAAAACAACGATTCCTCCATTTCTAGCAATAAGGAACACAACGGAAAACGCATTCTTCCTCAGAGAATCAATACTAAACCCTAATTTTTCCATTAAGAGTAAGTGAAAAGAAATCGTAACCCTATATTTTGAGCAAATGAGTGTACGGACCTCGCGCGTCAGAAACCAGGGTACGCATCAACCTGCATTTCTTCAGGCCAAAAATAAACCCGCAATTAAAAGGAACGCACGCGGAAAAACAAGTGGGAAAAAGACTAAAACCCCCCTAATGTTTTGTTTAAGTACCGAAATTAGCTCTCATGCTTAAGTGGTTAAAAAATGGGCATTTTGCCCAGTCATGAGGATGGGAAGATGGTGGATAATAACGGCCGTTATTTATAAAGGTCTCTATAGCCATACAATTGCCATCAGTGTTCAAAAACTTGGGCGCCTCAACCCTGCCTTAAAAAATTTTATTTTATATAATGATAAATATATAATTTTATAGGTTTAAAAATGATGAGGAACTTATACTTTTTTATTAACGCAAACAGGAAGTGAGTCGTATTGGATAGGCAAACTCAAATAAAGAAAGTGAGTTGTATTGAGTAGGCAACCAACATAAAAATTTTCAAATTTTTTATAAATCTTAAATCTAATTTATCTGTATAATGAATATATAATATTATTATTTTTATCTTTTTATAATACATTTATATAGAGTTAGGCCTTGCACACCCTTCTGACCGACGCCTGCTCAAAACCAAATTTTGAGCCCATGCCAGTTCTAGCCCTACCAAACACAACCAGTTGAGCTCAAGCCAAGTCTGGCCTAGCCCAATCGATTCTCAATGGCAGCCTTGTGCCCTATGTGACTTGGGCCTAGGACCCTAACCCAAGACCTTGCTTTAAAACATTAACTGCCACTATTTGAAATATACAATCCATTATTTGCATTATTTTAGATACCCCGTTATCAGTAAATCACGTAACACGCTTTGCTTTGTCTTTTAAGTACACTTGTTTCTACCGGACTGCTGTACTTTTAAGCTATATTTATTTGAAAATAGGAGTGGTGTAATAGTGACATTTAGGAAAACTGGGGTGTTATCAGTAATTTGGGCAGAAGTTTGGGGTATTGTTGGTGACTTTGAAATGTCAACAGAAATGGAATAGTGAAATTGACTCCTGATTCACTCCCAAAATGGTAACGGCAATAGAGTTAAAATGATGCTCTGTCTCTTCATTCCTTTCCCAAAAAGCCCATAATTAGTCTTCTGAATAACGTAACGGCCCATGACTTTTTCCATACCCTAAAATGCTCCTTCGAGTATGCCATCGGGTGTGAAATCGTTTGGCATTTTATGGGCATGGTTGGTTTTGGGAAAATGTTTTTTAGAAAATAGGTTTACGTGAAAAAATTCTTGCAGGAGGTCAAGTGCAGAAATATTTTTATATTAATTAATTATTTGTTAGTGTGATTTTATACCAATCGATATAAAAACATTTCTACACTTAACCGCATGAAATAATTTGTTCATGTGCAACTATTTTTTAAAAAACATTTTCACGCAAACCCAATGTACCACACAAATAGTATGGTAAAGTCAAACTTAATCGTACCAAACATATTAGATTTAAATATAAAAATTAAAAAAGAATAACTTGAAAATATGAAATATGTTATAAGATAAGATTAATTAGCTTGAATGACTTGAAAGATGAAATACGTTAGAAGGTAAAATTATTTAACCTTATTTAGTTTATCTAACTAATAAAAAATTGACTGCATACAATGAGATCATTTTTCTTTATTACAAGGATGTCACAGTTACTTGTAGCCATTAGATGTCAAATTGGATGGATTGGGGTGAGTCATATAGTTCGAAACAATTTCTTTTAAACTTTGAGTCAAGTCAATGACACTCTTACAACCACCTAACTTTAAATTTGTCTTACGATACTGATTGTGACTTATTTATATAAAAATAAATGGCTGCTTTATATATTTTTCTAATAAAAATAATCAATATTATCAACTAGCCAAAAATCATTCAAATTTTGATGTTGACTAGTTTTCAACAAAATTTAATTTATGCGTTTCACTGATATATCCAAAGCGTTGATCACCAATCCAACTAGTTGGACTTACTGGTGTAGTCCAATCTGGATAATACTAGTGTATATCCTTAATGACCACATGATTGTATATTATGATATTATTTACCATTGTTACAAAAAAGTCATAAATCACCTGTAATTATTAATGACAAATTAGATGGCTTAAGAGATGACTTGAAGTCCCATAAAAAAAATTTAACATCAATTTTATTCACTGGCATTACTTACAACCATCCATTTTAAAAAGTAGATAGATAATAATAATTGTTACCTTCGTATATTAAAAATAAATGGTTCCTTTGTATATTTTTTCAATAACCATCATGCCTCCAATTTGTCATGTCAAGCTACTATACACCTATTGATGGAAGCTTAATGTTTAGAGTGGTGGGGCCCTCTCTGGTGACTCAATGTTTGGATCTTGACCATTTAAAGGGACCCACTCACACAATTGTTGAAGGTTCATTATCTATTCAACTCGAATATTTTCATTTTGACTTGGTTAGGGGTGGGTGCTTGTATCGTTGGTTGGGCATATGTTGTCTCTTTTTTAAAATTATAAACATCCATTCACAGTTTTATAATTATTTTTGGGGCAAAGTGGTAAAGGCTATATCGTAAATTTTGGAGGTAAAAGTAGCACTGTAATCAAAAGATGTGCAAATTGATCATTTTGATCTTGGCAATTATAGATCTAAAAAAAAAAAACAAGTTTTATTTAAATTCTACAGTATAGAGTGGAAATGGATTTGAAAGCCATCAAGAAGTTTTCCCGTGCTAAAACTATCTTTTCAAACGGGGCTTTAAGGTGCGTTTTACCAAATTTCATAGAGCCTTACAAAAACCCACGTCATTTCTTTGTTTTTTTTTCTTTTTCTTGTTTTTTTTAAGTTTAGATTCAATGAAAAAGTCAAAATACAAAAAATGGATGGAGACCAAACTTGGAACAAGTATTGGTTGCTTAGTGCCATGGACTAGCATGGAAAGCATGCGTGCTCCCACAACGGCCTCTCCCATAGTATAGGCGTCCTCTTAAGATTAGTACTCTTTCGTAGGAGAATGCCATACATACTATTTTGAGTTTTCAAGAGAAAAACACATATCATGGGAATGATCTCTTGAATTGATAGGTAAAGACATTTTTGTTTTTAGTACATGAAATTTTAGTATTTTCATTTTATTTTGTTTAAAGGGTAATTTACTCAAGGTTGCAGTTTGTATAGAGCCTAGGCTCTAAAAAATCAAATTAGAGCCTACTTCCAAATAGTGTTGAGACATGTGGTTTCAATACTTAAAATCTTTGTGATAGCCTTAAAATATATTTTCATTTTTAGTTATAAAGTTTAAAGTTTCAAAAATAGTGTAGATTGACATATCTATGAAAACTTGAAAATCTTGAAAATTGACTGTCCAAAAACATGTTACAAAATACATTATTTTTAAAACTTGAAATCCATTTTTTTCTCATATCCATACATCTTGATGTCAAGATGATCAATTTTAGGATATTTAATCAAAACAACCTCTTGTGGTGAATTTTTTTTGCATGCTCCAATTTGATTGTTTAGAACCTCGGCTCTATATAAAATTTTCCCTTTATTCAAATATGGGTGCGGTTCGTATAGAGCCTAGGAGCCTACCTTCAAATAGTGTCAAGAAATGTGGTTTCATTATTGGAAATCTTTTTGATAGCCATAAATTATATTTTCATATCTATTTATAAAGTTCAAAGCTTAAAAAATAGTGTAGATCGACAGATCTATGAAAACTTGAAAATCTTGAAAATTGATGGTCTAAAAATACGTTACAAAATGCACTATTTTCAAAACTTGAAATTCATTTTTCTTTCATGTCTATGCGTATTGATGTCGAGATTACCAATTTGAAGATATTTGGGCATCAAAACAACCTCTGATAGTGAACTTTTTGAGATAGGCTCAAATTTGATTGTTTAGAGCCTGAGCTCTATATAAACTTTTCCTTTCAAATATTCATGAGAGATGAACTATTTAACATTCTACTAATAGGTTTAATTTCAAAGCAATCATTCAGAGATGAAAAATGATTTGATAAGGCTGCAACTCCCGTCAAAACAAACAAAGCCTCACCTCATAACTCATGCAATTCAAGCATTAGAAACATTTACATCGATCATCTTAGCTTGAATATTTTGGTTGTAAAGAAAAATAGAATGCCAAGCTCTAAAAACAATGTATATTGTAGCAAATTATCTAGATCTTCCATTTTCCCCTAAAAATAAGTGTTCATTGATACGCAATATTTGTACCTTTTTTGAGCTTCAAATTTTATTGTCGGTGTAGAAAATTGATTTTAGAGTCATCATGAAGATTTTTGTTGCTGAAAGTGCTTTCCAAATGAGAATTTGAGGTGAGGATTTATTTTATTTCATAAAGCCTAGGCTTATAAAACGGCATCCTTTTTAAGATGGGTGTGGTTTGTATAGAGCCGAGGCTCTAAGCAATCAAAGCAAAGCTCACCTTCAAATAGTATCGAGAAATATGGTTTCAACACTGGAAATCTTTGTGATAGCATTAAAATATATTTTGAAGCTTAAAAAATAATGTAGATCGAGCACATCTATGAAAACTTGAAAATCGACGGTATAAAAATACGTACAAGATGTGCTATTTCCAAAACTTGAAATCTATTTTTTCTCATGTCCATACATCTTGATTTCGAGATGATCAATTCGACAATTATTTAGGCATCTAAACAACCTCTTTTAGTGAAATTTTTGAGGTGAACTCAATTTGATTGTTTAGAGCCTCATATCTACATATGGATAGAAATTTGAATAGTTCATCTCTGATGAGTATCTTTGTTACATTGCTCTTTCTTCATAAATATCTTCCACATTGTTTATTCAATAAGTCATCACATTTAGGTGAGATGTGGCATATTCTATTTGACATGCTAAAACCATTTTATCCTTCCCTATTTAATTTGGAATTTATTCTCTCATTTGATTATTGGTGAACCCATATCTTGCTAATGTTTTGGGTGAAATTGTTGCCTTTATTGGGTTGTGTAGATTGAAAGCGTACAAATCTTGCTTTTTGCTTTGCATGATTTTTTGGTGTTTAAGCCAACCATGTGGCTCCAGTGGGTGGATTCCACTCAATTGGCAATGAAATAGCAAATAATAAGCAAACAAAATAATCTTCCCAAACTAATAAACTTATTTTTTATTTTATTAATTAATTATCTAAATTACTGATTTGGCTGTTTCGAATCGAGATTGGCCAGTGGGGAATCCATTAACACCATCTCCAAAAAGGAACCCTAAAAGTTGTCCTACTTCGCAGGAGTATGCTATCTATTTACTCCATCGGGCAAAACACATCCTGGATATACCGTTTGGATCTCAATTTTGAGGATGTAATCTTTACCACCTATTGCCTAATCTCAGCAAATAAATATTCAGATAGCTTTCTATGTACTAGAATAAAACTAATGCCTCAAAAGATTGAATAGAGGTCATTCAATTTTTTAACACAAAACTCAAAATTCAAAATTTTCCTTTGAAAATAAGCATCTAGTCATTTTTATGTGGTTCCATAGTTCTAGACTAAAAAACTATTTTTTAATATATGCTTTGAGTGAGGTACTAGATACACAATAGTACTCCCGCGGGATCAAACTATACGTGCTCAAAAGGGAAAATATTTTTTTCTGGACTGCTCGAGTTATGGAGTAGAGTTAGTAAGACAACTCATATTGGATCAAGAGCTTAGCATTTATGATTTGAGTTTGAATTTTCCATAATTTTGATAAATTTTAAAATATATATGTATAAATAATTACAAGCAATCAACTATGATAACCCTACCCAGTGATTCAATATTGGCTTTGCGACCTATACTTTTCTATGGACCAAACAGCTCACAAAATTCTTATACGAGAGAATTGGAATATGAAGAGAGAAAAGACAAATGAATAGAATTGAGTGAGAGAGAAGGGAGTAAAAGCAAACCCAAAATGCCAGCTTGCCCACACAATAATGATTAGGTCAATTTTAATTTAGGAATCTAAAGCACATGGAAAACTACAGAAAAGCTCAAGAGAACTTGAATTGTTTAACAAATTTGACAACGGTTTCTATTAAAGAGTTACAATGTTAGGATTGCCCCCTAGATTGTATTGAAGTTTGTTTTTTAGAGTTGATTAAACCTCCTTTGATCTTCGAAGAGTGGCTCTCTCTCTCTCTCTCTC
>NW_006499801.1:3520616-3563515 GCF_000471905.2 Amborella trichopoda
TAGTTAGGTAGTTACGTCCCCGTACGTACGTTAGTTAGTTAGTTAGTTTAGTTTTTAGTTTAGTTAGTACTTAACTTACCTTACGTACTACTCTAAGAGTGCGTCTCTCTCTCTCTCTCTCTCTCTCTCTCTCTCTCTCTCTCTCAATGTGTGCGTAGGCATTTACGAGCGAACAAAATTTTCTATCGGGCAAGACCCGAGATAGGCTTTTATGAAAGGGCGCAGGTTGTACAAGGTAAGCAAGACTGTAATGTCTTACGCTTTTAGTTGGATGGTGTAGATTTTATAAAAAAAAAAATAACACTCTTTTTAATATAGAGATAAATCCACAACATTTGTATAAATACTTCAACCCTTCGTAAATAAACTTTTTCCTTTATCAAAATATTTTAGTCTCCCACCTCAAGTTTGCCTCCCTTCACGTTAAGTTCGAAGATAGTAGAAGCTTTTGGTTGATCGGACTGATGTAGAGAGAGACTCCCAAATTTTCGGTTTTCAGGGCAAGTTCGAATTTCAAAAACAAGATTCGGACCATACGACGCTAGTGGTCCAATTTTGATTCGTTCTATCCGACCTAAGTGATTCCCAAATCAAATCAATTTGCATTTAATAAATAAGTTAAAAAAAAGAGAGGCTAAAACCTGCGATGATCAAAATAATTCCAAGAGTCAAAGGTGATTTCATGTCAGATCAGCAATTATTAAAGGACCTAGTATCTATGGGGCGAAGCCTGTATATGTAGAAACGTGGGCCTCTTAATAAATCTATTTTTTGACATGCATTTTAAGATTTAATTTTGAAGGACATGTAATCTCTAACATGAATATCAAGAATATGAGAAAATAAATAAATTTCAAAAAATAGAAATAATAATTCTAATAAGAAAACATTTGGACCGTCAGTTTTCATTGTTTTTAGACGGAACACCAATTTACATCCATCTTTAAGATGGATAATTTGCACTTTCTAGACCACATATGTAGAAATACGGTCCAGCCCCAATGAAACAATTTTCTATTAATAAATCACTCATTAAACTAGTGGTCCAAAATGCTTCAAAATGGATTTCTCAAATTGTAAAAATGGTCTATTGCCATAACAAGCACCCCCAGCTCCTATTGCATACAGAATTGACAAAGCAACAACCTGTCAAACCGCCGATGTAACTTTCTACCCTATCGCATTCTCTCTTTGTTTTAAGAAAAGGTTAGATTTGAGTAAGGTGTCAACCTTCTACTGAAGTAAGGTGCGCCTCAAAACTATGCCGAAAATATACTTTTAATGCTGCAAAGTCATGCAATGATATAAAAATCTATTGTTGCTTCAATTATGAAATTTAAAGTTCTAGAAATAGTGACGATCAAGTAGATCTATAAATACTTGAAAATATTGAAAATCGATGGTCCAGATAATGTGGTAGAACTATTTTTAGGACTACAAATTCCTTTTTTTTTTTTTTTTCTATGTTTATGGATTTCAAGATCAAGATGATCAATTTGAGGGCTTTCTAGCGTACGAATAACATTCACTAATGAGTTTTTTAGGTGCACATTACCTGTACAGTATAAGGTTGAGATCTTATATAAATTTTTCCTTTCAAGAAAATGGAAAAATTTACATAAAACCGCCACTTTTACCACGGCAGTACCTCAAACCCCACCGCTTCAATGGATTGAGCACCAAAAAATGTAGGGTGCGGTTTGTATAAGGTTGAGGCTCTAAACAATCAAAGTAAGGCGTACGTCTAAATGATGTTCAAAGAAGATTTTCCAAAAGCGAAAATCTTTGTGATGGTCTCAAAATTTATTTTCATTTCTAATTATAAAATTTAAAGCTTCAAAAAATACTATAGATCGAGTAGGTCTATAAACACTTGAAAATATTGAAACTTGATGGCCTAGACAATACATTACAAGTTGCATTATTTTCTAGACTTGAAATCCATTTTTTTTCATGTCTATATATCTTGAGGCTAAGATGATCGATTTGAGGGTTTTTCAACATCGAAACAACCTCTTCTAGTGAATTTATGATGCATGTTGTGATTTGATTGTTTAGGGCCTAAACCTTGTATAAACCTTTTTTTTTCCAAAAACTCTGTAGAATTCCAATAATTATATTTCAACACCAATATTACAGCTTTGGAGCTCCTAAAATGGTGCAAAATTATTAATTTAGTATCTTATAAAATGGATGGTTCAGATGAAGTCTTGATAGGGTTTTCTAAGTCCTACTGTTCACAAAGTTGATCTTGAGAGTCAAGAGACTAAATATGGAATACTTCATCCATCCCGAACCATAAGTTCGGAACTACTTTGATTTCTTATAAAGATGGAATGATGGGTCCGAACCGCTTATTGACACACAAGCGTAAAACGTGAAATATAGGAGGCCTTAGTTTTTAAATACCACTAATTATAATGTTCAAATACCACTGGTTATAAGGGATATTAGACTAAAATTCCTAAGATAAAATATAGCTGTTGAAGACACATATTTAAAACAGGGTGACGTTTGTCCAAGGCACTCTCCTTCTACTGCCTCTAAATTTTGCTTCGGAGAAGTAGGTTTTGGTGTCAGAAACCTTTTCATGGCTTAAAAATCTATTTCCATCTTTAATTATGAAATTTGAAATGCTGATAATGGTTCAAATGAAGCAAATATGTAAACATTTCAAAATCTAACAAATAAATAGTCTAGATAATTTGTTATAAAGTGCAGTACTTTTAATATCTACAAATTCTTTTTTCTTCATTTTCGTACATCTTGAGACTAAGGATTAAATTTAATGGTTTCCCAATGTCGAAAACTGGATTTTTGAGATACATACCTTTTCAAAAAGATAAAAAACAAGCAAGGGAATCACCAGTATTTTGCCACATTCATCTATAAAATACAGATATTTCGGTTACTCATTTTTATTATTGTTATTTTTTTAAAGATGGGCAATTTTGTCCACTGCCCTCTCAAAGAGTTATAAAGACCTATGTTACTGAGGCATATCCTTTATTTTCAAGTTTCACAATGTGCATCAATTTTCTCGAGAAAGAGAGGAAAAAAAAAAAAAAACTATTCGCCAAAATTACCAAAGCACAGCATGATTTCTAGGAATGACCAATAATATATATAAGAAGTGAACCAGATCCATTGAAAGGAGTGAGTTAATTGGTCATTGCAGAAGAATAATGGTTTATATGTTTGTTGTTTCAGAGCCACAATATAATTTACCCTACCATTTGTTATCCAACTCCTTCCCCTGAAGATTAAAAATAGTGATGAATCTAAAAAAGGTAACTTCATCATACCTATAATATCGTTAGGGTGCGGTTTGTATAAGGCCGAGGCTCTAATCAATCAAAAAGCAAAGTGCACCTTTAAATAGAGTTGAAAATGTGGTTTCAATACTGGAAATCTTTGTTATAGCCATAATATATACTATCGTCTCTAATTATAAAATTTTAAGCTTAAAAAATAATATAAATCAAGCATAGCTATAAAAACTTGAAAATCTTGAAAATTGACCGTCCAATTAATGCATTACAAAATGCACGATTTCCAAAACTTGAAATCTATTTGTTTATCATATCCATGTATCTTGAGTCAAGATGATCAATTTGAAGATTGCGGGGCATCAATAGTGAAAATTTAAAGGTGTGTACTAATTTGATTGTTTAGAGCCTCACACTTGTATAAACTTTTTCCATATCATTACCATTGCCCATCGTACATTGACTTCTTATTCTATGTTTTATCTATGGGTGCGGTATGTATAGAGCCTAGGCTCTAAACAATCAAATTAGAACCTACCTTCAAATAGTATTGAGAAATATGATTTCAATACGAGAAATCTTTATGATAACCTTAAAATATATTTTTATATTTATTTATAAAGTTTAAAGCTTCAAAAAATAGCATCGATCGACATATCTATGAACACTTGAAAAATATGAAAATTGATAGTCCAAAAATATGTTACAAAATACACTATTTCCAAAAGTTGAAATCCATTTTTTTCTCATTTCCATAAGTCTTGATGTCGAGATGATCAATTTGAAAATATTTGGACATCAAAACAACCTCTTCTAGTGAGAGTTTTGAAGTAGACTCAAATTTGATTGTTAGAGCCTCGGCTTTATATAAACTTTTCCCTATAATCTATTTCCACTAGAAATACATGGCTGGAAACTTTGTGATGGCTTCAAAATTCATATTCAACCTTAATTACAAAATTTTAAATTTCAACAATAGTGTATATCGAACAAATCCATACACACTTGAAAATCTTAAAAATAGATGGTCTGGATAGCTTATTACAAATATATTATTTTTTGAGACTAAAAATTTCTTTTTTTAAAAAAAATCCACACATTTTGAAGTTGATCAATTGAAAGGTTTTCCAACTTCAAAACACTTTCCTACTGGATTTTTGAGGTGACCTTAGTTCTATAGCATAAGGTTGCATTCTTAGATAAACTTTTACCACAAAAGAATCATGCATCTCAACACTACTCTTGTCAAAACATTCTAACTTCAAACTCTTCATTGAAACCTCAGTAGGGGAGCATGCACCGAACATCCATTAGATGGTATGCGCTCTGCTTTCTTTGATTCACTACTGGCTCAGAGCATGCGTAGACAGACACTTAAATGGCAGGCCAAAAAATTAAACAGTGGACCAAATTTCAGGGCAAACTTAAAAGCAAATCTGTCCAAATCACAGGATAGTAATTTCATGCCAAATTTCAGGAATTCCACCTGACTATGGACCAATCATATTCTGAGTTTGTCAGCCAATATAACTCTCTAGAAGCCAAATCTACATGATGAATCAAGAGTGCATGTGCTTAGTAGATCTGAACATGAGATCATTGATTTTCTGAAGGGGGATATCAGAGATCGGCTCAATTGGCTGCTCACCATCATGAGACGAGATCATAGGAGCAGGCTCCCTTGTATATTCATCTGCAAAGGGAAGCCTTTCAGAAAACACAAACAAATGAACTAATTGGCGGGTAGCACAATGTAAAGTCTAGAGTTCCTTCCAGATCCCATGTCAGCATTCCAAAAAAAAAAAAAGAACAAATAAATATATAGAACCAATGTAGAAACCCATATCTAATGCAAAGCTACTAATTTATCAAAGAGACCTACCAAAAATTGTGCTTACAGAAGTTGGAGGAGGTGTTATCATGAAGTTCAGGCCAACATAAAAGCCCATTAATGAAACAACTATAACCAAGCCATATGCGGGTACTGCCAATGCCCAATATCTGAAACAAGATCAAACTTGTTGGTTATGGACACTTAATTGCATCTCAAAACTTGGCATAACATATGACCAAGAAAAGGAAGTATAGATTACTGAACAGCAATTAACCTGATGAAGGCATCCATAATTATCCTTTTTTTGGAAAAAAATAAAGCTTAAAATAATCACTCTCCTTGGGCCTTAGACCAACCAACCATATAACAATCAATGTGATGATCGATGACCACAATATCCTTCAGGTAAACACAACATAAAAAACATAAAAGCACAATATCAACTCTATAACAATTCAGTAGCATGTACTGTCCAACACACATCATGCTGTTGTTCTAGAATCAAAGGTTAATAGTTCCCACTTTGCTACAACATATTTATCTGCCTAAGATGATGGTTTCAATAACTAAATCCCAGGTTCTCTCGTGGTAGTATGGAGATGATGTGATGCTACAAATGAGTTTTTCCACTCATTAATTAACCATTAAACTCATTCATGCAAAACCAGATTACTAGGTAAACTGCATTCAACCATAGACTTTGACAAAATATAGAATTCAACCAACCATCAAATACACTCATGACAACCAGATTACTACAACAATAGAATTCAACCATAGACTTCCACAGAACATAGAATTATGGTGAGCTTAAAGTGCATATGGATGTTAAATAAAAGAGGTTGATCCTATTACATCTAGAGAGCTACGAATATGTCTATTTCAGTGTCAAATTTGAAATAATTCATGCCTTTGCTCTTCGAAGAAACATGAGGAGCTCCTGACAAGACAAAATTATTTAATACCTTATCATTGGAGCAGCCATGACATTTAACAGTAAATGGTACGGGATGATTAATCAAACAAATGATTAAGTATATATTATACAGTAATGGAAAATCAGATCCTCAACGATAACAAATGAATCAATATATCTTTGATGCAGAGTTTGCTTATCACATGTACATTTGATGTTCAACCAAACAATTAAACACAAACACAGAAACTCGTATATACACACACAAAAAGAAAAAACAAAAGAAAAGGAAAGAAAAAGAGGGTTGGGGAGGGGGCCACGCTTTGATCATTCCCTTCAGCATTATAAATAGCTGAAGAAGATGAAACCACAAATTACTCACCTATTCGGGTAGTATGTTACTCCTAGGAATGCAGGCAAGGTTCAGGGATGTAAAAAAAAAGAAACGCAAAGAAAAAAGAGGGTTGGGGCAGGGGGGTTGCACTTTGATTGTGCCCTTCGGCATTATAAAAAGCTGAAGAAGGTGAAATCGCAAATTACTCACTTATTCGGGTAGTATGTTACTCCTAGGAAATGCAGGCAAGGTTCAGGGATGTACGCCCATGCCAAGAATACAACTGGTCATAAAAAAATTGAATAATATTAATCAGTTATGAAGACTAAATTGAGGATAGTTTTAGAACAGGAAAATGAAAGGCAAGCGGCATGTAGATATTGAGATGCATCTACAATTTTATCTTTTTGATGGCTTGAGATACATTTTTAAGTTTCAAATCTCAACTAAAAATTTGATGTTCTCATTTGAACTGTTCATATTCGTCACACACCAATTAAAAAATAAAATAAAATAAAAAGTACACAAAAGAAGTAATTAACAAATAAAATTTCAATGGTGCATACCAACTGTGCTATCCATTCCAAACCTCTATTAGCTCTTCCTTTAGTTCCCATCATTCTCGACTTTAACTCCTACAATACTTCTCCATCTTCACTTATCTTATTCAAGATAACCCCAATACCCACAAAACAGCATAAAATTGAGCTTGTACACTAATGAAACAATAAAATTTTAGTGGAGCATTTCAAATTACTATGCACCTCATCAAACACCTCCATTAGCTCTTCAAGCCCGAAAATTAGTCTTGATCATTCTCCACTTTCCTACAGCACTTCTCAACCTATACTGATTACTTTCTGCGATAATCCCATCAACATGATCTCTTTATTAGGAAAAAATCACAACCATTTCGTACACAAAAGATGTATAACTTCCTATGTTCCCCTACAAAACTACCTCTCTTTTCAGTCCCCGATGTTTCTTCCCAATTAACAAAGTGAATGGAAGTCCAATTGTCAGACGAAACAATGATGTTCAGATTAGTGTCATGTTTTGTGCTGAACGAAAACTATCATTATTGTATTTCGTGAAAATCTGATTCTACAATTAACAAAAAAATCTACAATTGGAAGGCCAAAAAAAATGTTGAGGTTTAAAGATAGAGAGGAATTCAAAAGCATCGCAAAGCTAAATACAACTGTATCAACAAAATCATCACAAAATGGATGAAACTGTAACCTGTGGCAACAACAGTGGTAATGGAGCCAACAAATCCATAAACCTCGGAGGGCTTTGGACCATTCTCTTTTGAAACACCAAACCCAACTACCCTCTCATCTGAATCTGATATGGAGAGGGTCCCTTTCTCCTTAGACAAAGACAAGGTTCTTCTGGGACTGTTTAATGATGAATCAGACATGATTCTCCCTCTATCTGGGGAAAAAGAATAAAGAAAAAAAAAGAAAAATCAGGACAGCAGTGACAAATAAAAACCCAAACAATTCAATTATATTCAAAGCCAAAGGTGGGTTCTTCAGATAATCCAACAATTAAATTTTCTGTACGGTAACATGGAAAGCCATATATATGGCAAGGTTTGTGCAACTGCAAAACTCTACTCTCCCCATAGATTTTAATTTTATTCAAACAATCTATAATTTATTCACCACAAGAAAAAACAAAGCTAAAGAAATAACAAATGAACTAAGCATTCAGCAAATCCATCCTTTTTTGTATGTTAATAAAATCCGAACTATTTGTTGAAAAATCTAGAAAGTTTATGCTTCTCAAAAATGAAAGTTCAGTGCTTTGAAGTAGGAAGGCCCCAAAAGAGTCTCACCATGAACTCTAAGTTTACTGTTTCCCCAAATAACAAACACATAATTTCTTTATACAAACCGTTTCTAAAACTGAATCAAATAAATAACAAACACATAATTTCTTTATCCAAACTGTTTCTAAAACTGAATCAAATAAACTATTCAACAAATACATTAACCCGTGCTTCACACACTTTCAAGAAATTAGAAGAGCACCATTTTACATGAGTTCCCTCTGCAAAAATACTTATTGCCTAATGATCCCCATAATTTCCATTAGGGAAGCAAATTAGTCATCACCTCCAATGAGTGAAGCCCAAGGCTCACTGTAAAAATGATAATTTCAGCAATATAACGAATTTGATTTGAGAGTGATATTTTGATTATCCCACCAATCGTTTGCAGAAATTTTCCTTTATTTGAGGAAGTACACATTTGTAATCCATCGCCTCCAAGCCTGTAGCTGGAAGGTTAGGATCAACACAGGTTTTGTGCGGTAATTTAGGGAAATTTATCGGAATACCCATTAGAGATGAACTCTTCAACATTTTACCCAGTTTGTTTGATTTACTTTCAAAATGTCCACCAAAAGACACATTATTAAGAGTTGGAACAGTTGCAAATGTGTAGTATGTTAAATAATGCATCCTCAAGAGACCTTAAAAAATTTTCCCCATAATTTATTTATCATAACGGGGACCTTTGGGGGAAAAGGAATAAACCTGATTTTGGGTATGTACAATCCACTCCCAAGTTTATCATTGGTCAGTTTCATGACAAGAATCAGTCAAAGTTCATAAATTAAACCTGTAAGAAAAACCATCCCATCTGTGAGGTGGACAATTCCTACTGAAAATCGTGGAAATTATCTATTTTTTGGGTTTTGAATTTCTCTCAAAATTGTAGTCTTATCCACATCGGGAATTGTCTGGACTGGGTTGGTTAAACAAAACAGTTAATTCTCTCTTCAAATGAACTGTCGTAATGTTGATTTCTCGCTAATATAAACCTCCAACTGGTTAGCTTCATCTGACACATTTAACATGCACTTGGTTAGCATCAATCGACACATTTGACATGGATTAGTTCATAGGTTGAACGGTGTCTTTTAAAAATTGCTGAGGCCACTGGTCGGTGGGAGACCTCGTTCTAGGAGATCACATAATCGCCTTAGTCCTCCGATTTTCTATTTTCTCTTTCCTTATTTTCTGATGTATCCATACAACAATCCGACTTAAGAATTGCCCAAGTTAGATCAGTCGACTAGACTAGAACTCAATCCCCCTAGTGACGCATATGATTCCAATTTTTTGAACAAATGTATTGAACATAACGGACATTCAGGTAATTGGGGCTTCCTTTATGAACCTCCACATCCTTATTTCATTTGTTTTCCCTCCCTCTATTGATACCCTTTCCTTGAAGCCAAATAAATTTTTTTTCTTTACGCATTGTTTGGCTGCATAAGTTAATAAGCTTATATTTTTTTAATGCAGTGAAACAACGGGTAAAGAAATCGCAGTATAAGTTTTAAGGGATCGTCATCTGTACGATCCTATAACAAGGGAGCAGGATCCTTGTCATAGGGAAGCGCGATTCCATGAGGAAGGAATCGCAGTATAAGTTTTAAGGGATCATGAATGATGCATGGGTTCTCAGTACCATCAGGTACAAACTTGAATCAATGCATATGAATCAGTGCTGAATAGAGAAAACATCATATGCACCGAATCATACACTTAAGAACCGTGGTTCAAGCCCACTGGGAACAAGGATCACAATATCAGGATCCGTGTTCCATCCAAGATCCCTAGTTCGAATCATGGGATTGAGGTTCTGGAGCAGGTCCGTGACCTTTCCTACAAGGTTCCAGCAACTACGGTTGGAACATATATTCATCCTCTTATCCTCCTCTTGCAGTCTGAATCCCCAACGGGCTGGGCCTGGGCTAGGCCAGCCTTAGCCTTGGGCCTGCCCTTGTCCCCTTAGGGACAATTGAGGAAATAATAGAAGAGAAACAAGAAAAAAAGAAGAGGACCGTGCCGGGATGGGCCAGCCTTGGCCCTGCCCCCGCCCTCAAGCCACATTTTGTGGCCTAGGCCCTACAATTTTAGGGCCAGCCCACCCAGCCCATTGCCAACCCTACCCAATATTCAATGGTTTCCCATACTCCCATTTCTTCTTTTCCTCTCTTCGATTTATTATGTTGTCCTTCTCTCCACAGAATCAAATTCGTTTTCTCATGATGCCTCATATTACCTCTTCCTCAAAATACAAGAGTTCTTCAAAGACATTGAGGGACCCTCCTTGCCCCTTCCAACATTGTGCCATGATTATTCTCTCCATTTCAGAATCCACTCCATCTAAAAGTTTCTTCTTCATGAGAACTACTGTTGACAGTACTGGCCCTTGCATTGCCTTTTGGTTTGTCCAAACAAGGGACAATCACAAGAATATTGGGAAATTGACTAAATTCTTCTCTGACCCTGGGAAAGGTCATGACACTGGAAAATAATGTGGCCAAACCGCACATGCTTCTTGCAAGTACAAGCGCCTTTTTGGAATTAAAACTTTTGAGGAGGACCAAAGCAAGGAGCTTTAGGCTTACACGTTTATTCTCACCAACTGGTTAGAGGGCAAGGCCATTTGCTATGAGGAATATCGAGAACTGTTTTGATTTGGAACATAAAGGGTCATACTCAAATTCACTCTACTAGATGACATGAGTTTAAGATGCGGACTATTGCAACACTATGGCCCAAGTTTGACTCATATGGCTGAACTAACCTAACAAAAAAAGACGATGACATGGTTTTGGTCGAGTGAACCAGCCATCCGGGAAACCAGTCCAAATCTGCTAATTCTCCCAGGCTAAGAATCGCTCAATAAAAGGAAAAATAAAATGAAAGATAAAAAATGTTCGAACCAGGCAATCCGGCACCAGAATGATTAGTGGTTACCACCGGAAGCCGGTTCGGTTACCACAGTTCCCTAATCGCCAGTGTTTCCAACATTGGCTTAAACCCACAAATCCATAAAAAGTGATTGACTCCCTAGAAGCAGAAATGGTGATCTACAAATCAAACTCTATATGCTAAGTTTAAGTTTAGTTCTCTTGCATAGAAATATAAATGAAGCAATCACTAACATAAAAAGATTTAAGTCTATTTGTGGAATAAACCCACCATGTAAATAGTTTGGTTGAAGAAGAAACAAACAAGAAATAAAATATCATGTTCATAATCACATATATTTGGAAAGAGAAAGAAGGCCCACAATCTAAATTTGTACCCACAATTGCTTCAATAGCAAAAAACATCATAGAATTCAACATAAAAAATCAGAATAAGAATGCATTGACCACAATTCAGCATACTGAACTGTTGAGCATTTAGCACACAAAAGGTTCCCAAGGACGAAAAAAAAGACAATGCTGGAAATGTACATGCTCAACCAGAAACATAACCACCCAGTACTATTGAACCATAAATCTAATGATTACCGCATGACTTCCAGTTTATTTCGAAGGAAATCAAACACAATATAAGCGAATACAAGATAAACAGAAATCATTTTCAGTATTCTCAAATTGCTGGAGCAGTGTCAAATTTAAAAACCACTCACAAAATAGGGCCCCCAAAACAGAAGGAAAAACAAACAAACTAATAACTCAGACTTGAAACTAACCAAAAACGCTCATGGAACTGAATCAAGCCATCATAAATAGTAACATAATGATATTTGACATGTTAACTATGAAAAGAGAGAGTAAATAAAGTTTTATAGCATAGACATTGCCACGCTCATATGAATCAAGTAAAACTAGCAATAAAAGAAGGAAGCTGCCCAACTAGACATGCAAATTACAGTCAAAATGATCAAGATAAGCCCTAGAATGGACGAAAAAAAAAACCCTAAAACACACTGTAATATGAAAACATACCTGAAGCCTGTATAGTAAGGCCTACGAGAGAGAACTATGGTTGCAGTCCTGCTGCTGCAGCAGTATGAGAGAGAGAGTTTTGGGTCGGGCCAGAGAGAGAGACCGGAGAGAGTAATTGCTACGGGAGAGGGAGAGATATTTTCGGGAGAGAGAGAGAGCGGAGAAGGAAGGATTTTCAGGAGAGAGACATATTTCGTTTTGGCTCAAAAAGGGAGGGAAATAGTTAATAAAAATACATTTTCCTTTTTATTTTATTTTCTTTATTTTGAAAATGGTTTGACAGGACTGCAGCCCCGTCAAAAGTCGAAAGCTCATCACATAATTCATGAGAAATCGCATCAGAAAACCTTTACAACAATTATCTCCAATTATAAATTAGATGGTTGGTACAAAAAAAAAATAGGATTTAAACTTTTAAAAATAGTGTGAATGGTAGCAAATTTTTGAAACCGACCATTCCACCTCAAAAATAGATTTTCATATATTTATAGGGTGCAGCTTGTATAGAGCCTACGCTTTAAGCCAATGGTTTAAAAAACAGATGGGATGTTCGGATCGGGTACCCCAAAAACTTATCTATATCGGTGGATCGACGGAAATCAGCCCAATCAGTTGGGTCAAGCTTTAAAAAATATATAAAAAAATAATTAAAATTCATTATAAATGTTTTTTTTTAATAATCCAATAAGATATCGGGGTACTACATTATTATTTTTCATTAATATGTGAATATTGAGATTTTTTTCCTCTGTATGAATTTATTTTGATCATTAAATTACATCACAAAAAATAAAAATCATAAAATTATCATGGATAAAGTATATAATCATACATGACCTACAATAAATAATGGTTTTTTTATAAGAATATTTTAGTTTTTTTTATAAAAACCTTTTATTTTTTTTACAATAAATGTTTGTCGTATTACAATTTTTTTTTTTTTAACAATAACATTTTTTTTGACAAAAAATACTTGTTGTATTATTTTTTTTATAATATTTTTTTTTTTGACAATAACTTTTTATTTTTTTACTTCTCGAGGGGATTCAAACCAACGCCCTTCACATGCAAAAGATACTTGATACGTAATAAGCCACATGCTACTTGATGATATTAAAAGCGCAAATAAAGTATATAATATATTAATGTTTCAAGTTAATACCTTCACATTATCCCACATCGGAGAGGTAGAATGAAGTTGTAGTGAATAAATACCTATTTGTAGCCAACAAAATTAATGTGTGCGAAGTGAGGAGAGTCATGTGGCGGGGTGTGCGGACCTACAAAAATGCCCATTGAATAGTTGGTTTTCGAAGAAAAATGCCTTTATGTACTTTTTAAAATTTACAAAAAATGCATGGACAAAATTTGCAAAAAATGCATGGAATTTCAAAGAAAAATGCCACATGGCGATTTATGGCTTGGAATCGCCAGTTCTTTTCGAGACTTACGGCTCTTGCGGGCTACCAATGCGGGTTGTCGGTTCCAAATTCGCCGGTATCAGGCGACTGTCGGTTTTCGACTCGCCCGCTGACTTTTGGCAAGATTCGGTCCGTCCACTTTTGGCAATTTCTAGTATTTCACTGGAATTGGCACGGGTCTACCTGTTCCCAAGTCGAATCGGGCGATTGCGGTTCGACTCGCCGACTTTTGAATCACTGCTTTAAACAATCAAATTAGAGTCTACCTTCGTTTTACTACTAGAAATCCATGTGATAGTTTTAAAATATATTTTCATACTTATTTATAAAGTTTAAAGCTTAAAAAAATCTTGAAAATTAACGGTCTAAATATCCATTACAAAATGTACTATTTCCAAAACTTGAAATCCAAATTTTTCTCATGCCTATGCATTTTAATGTCGAGATGATCAATTTGAAGATATTTGAGCATCAAAACATCTACCAATGAAATTTTTAGAAATCAATGTGATAGTTTTAAAATATATTTTCATATTTATTTATAAAGTTTAAAGCTTAAAATGTATAGATCAATAGATCTATGAAAATCTTGAAAATTGACGGTCTAAAAATTCATTACAAAATGTATTATTTTCAAAACTTGAAATCCAATTTTTTCTCATGTCTATGCACCTTAATGTCGAGATGATCAATTTGAAGATATTTGAGCATCAGAACATCTACCAATTAAATTTTTAAGATAAGCTCAAATTTGATCGTTCAGAGCCTTGGCTCTAGATAAACTTTCTAAACTTTTTCCATACTTTATAAGATCTGTACTATTTTTTAAGTTTCCAAATTTATAAATTAATTTTACATCCATCACATATATTTCCAATTCAGAAAGTGATTTCCAGATGAAGATTTGAGGTGGGACTTTTTTTATTTTCATGAAGCCTGGGGTAGAAACTTCACCCCTTTTTTTTCCAATAGTTTAGATTCTACTGCATCAAAAAGCCTGCCTTTTTAATTTTTGGCCGTCCATTTGCTTTCATGAAAATGTCATCCGTTCGTATGAGACTATTGTGTCAGATATTTGTTAATCAGGTTATTCATATGCTACATGCACCATAGTCCAGATCTAAAGTTCTGAATACAAATGAAAGAACACTACTCCAGCCGCATGATGTCCTCCTCTCTCAAACCGCCATTTTCAAAACCCATCTCTCTTTCTGCGTAAGCAAGTTAATGAAACTATGACCTATTAACCATGGCCTCGACTTCATTCTCTCTCTCCCCCATACCGCATACCCATCACCCCAAAAGGCATTTTTCCATTAAAACTCCACCCCTATCAGTGAAAACCCCATTCCTCCCCTATTTTGATGGCACATTCAAATGGGTTTCTCCATTAAGGCCCCGTACTCCAATTCTTTGCGATAACACCACATCGGAAAGTTCCAATGGTGAAGAATTTGATGAGTCGGTCCTAGCGAAGGAGGCAATTGCAGAGATGCTTCTTCAACTCGAGGTTTCAGAAGAAGAGGTTCAAAGTATAGCTAACAACTGTCCTAAGTATATTGGAATGGTTATTGATGGAGTGCATGAATTAGATGAGCTTTCCTTGTGGGATTCATGGCAAATTGATAAAGAAATTATTGGTCATCTTTCTTTCAAGAGGAAGTTTGTGTACATGGTTAAAGAGAAAGGGGATAATGGGATTCTCCCATTCCTTGAGAGCATTGGTTTGAACCCCTCGTCATCAACCCATATCGCTCGATATTTATCTTCCGAGAAGCTCATCGATCTCATTGCCAAAGTATTATGGAATTACAGTAACTCCCAACTTTATTGTTTTTCTCGTTGTTCTATTGAAATAACAACTGTAGTTTTGTTGCTTTCCATCTCTCTCATTGGTCTCTTCTTGATTTAGTATCCTTATAACTTTTCATGGGTGGCTCAGTATTTTACATCTGTGTGATCATTATTTCAGTTAATATTTTCACCATGGTCTCTTAATTCTCTCTTCAAGTGGGCGTAAGAGTCACTTGTAATTGTATACACACTTTAAAAAAGAAACTGTAAAATTTGCACTCTTAAATGTTTATATTTGATGGATTTCATCGAATGGGGTATCAATCCTTATTTTGTGGCTACTTGCTTCTTAAATTTTTCTTTTTTTTTTCGCCCTTGTGGGCCGAAAGAGAAACATGTACATTCTACTTATGATGGTTGATCTTTTATAGGTTAAATGTCTTAAGGAAATACTTTTCTCTGATGGTGATGAAATTTCAATTACCGGGAAGAATACTCGCCGTATGATGATGCACCTGTCAATTTCTACAGATGATGATATTCAGCGTACCTTATCATTCTTCGAGAAGGTTTCTCAGGCCTCTATCTGTCTATTCTCTTCATAATCATCTAGAGTTGTATTCTTCATGTGGATTTGGTTAATCTCAATTTTTTGAATGCCTATTAACCTTATTGTTTCAAGATAGTTGAGGTGACTATGATTATTTTCATGTTGTAGATGGAAGCCAGGCGTGGAGGGTTAAACATGCTTGATTTTGAAGATGCTTCTTTTCCTTATCTTATTGAGTCATTTCCTCGACTCCTTTTGTGTTCAGTGGAGTCCCATTTGAAGCCTTTAATTGAATTTCTCAAACTGATTGGGGTTTCAGAAGGAAGCATCAGAAGTGTATTCCTTTCTTTTCCTCCCATTATTTTATATGACATTGAGAGGGAAATGAAACCAAGGATGAGGAATTTGGAAAAGGTATTCGGTATTTTTTTAATAATTTTACACTTTGATGTTGCTATACACTAATATATTTATTAATGTGTGATGCATCCTGAGATGTACAATCCTTTATATATTTATTAATGTGTGATGCATCTTGAGATGTACAAACCTTTCAGCAATGATTTTTTCCTACAAATTTTCTCATAGATCTTACTGCTAATTTTTTTAATAATTATTCGTACATCTTTTTCATGCTTGTATGACTATCTTGCTCTAGAGTTGAAGTTCATGTTATATGAATCATTTTACATGTTTTATTCCTGGTTTTTAATTTTTCTGAGGTAGCTGATCCTAAATAGTTTGGGAAAAGGCTCTGATCATGATGATGATGATCTAATCATGGGTTTTGTAATTAATAAGTTTCTTTTTGTCTGTTTTTCTTGCTTCATATATATAGTCATAATACAGTGTTTTTTACTGTGGTGTCCCTTTATATTGCAGAACTATGAGGGTCTTTTTGCTGCATTTGTGTACACTAATACATTCATTTGTTTCCATTTCCTTTTTTATAGCTTGGATTTGACAATAAAGATATTGGTAAGATGATTCGCAAATACCCATGGATTCTTTCAAGTAGCATCCAGGCGAACTATAGTAAAATTCTTGCCTTCTTCAGTACAGAAAAGGTACCAATCTAGAGCCTTATAAGTCATTCTCTTTTCTGACACATCTGGCAACATTAATTCCTAAGGGTCCGAAAGACACTTACACACAATATGATGATAATGATGCTTATTTAACAATCTAAATTAAGTGACTGCCCTGTTTTTGTGATTTCACAAGTGAAAGCTCTTTGTACTTTCAGCAAGTTCTGGTTGTGCTTTTCAGGTTTTTGGTTTATATAAGGTTTGTGTACAGAGGCCAATGCCTGCCTAAGGAAATTTCTCATCCCTTTTGAGTTGTATATGAGATTTCTATTTTTTGTGTCATTGTGGTAGTCCAGAAAGTAAATATGTTAATATGTAGGTACCTAAATTATATGTTGATGGCGCGATCAAGAGTTGGCCCCATATCCTAGGATGTTCCATTAACAGGATGAAGTTGCTAGTTGAACAATTTGGCGAGATGGGCGTCACAAATGATAATTTGGGTCGTGTCATTGCTTCATGCCCCCAGTTGCTTCTGCAAAAGCCTCAAAATTTTGTCATGGTTAGTAAATCGAAGAGTTTGTTGTCATATGCTTGTTTATCATCTTGAAACGATTGCATTTTCTTTTATCAATACGTCAATTGAATTAAAAAGGGGTATTTCTGTGTGCACCAACTAACATTTATCAAAGCAGCTTCCATGTCACATCTTTGTCACGTTTTTCAGCTCTCATGGCATTTTTCTCATCAATACATAAAGGTAGAGGTTTGAATAAGGTGTCGACCTTATACTATTGAAGTAAGGTGCACCTCAAAACTGTGCCGACAGATGCAGTGTTGGTGCTGGAAAGCCTTTTGATGCATGAAGATCTATTGTCACCCCTAATTATGAAATTTAAAGCTCCTAAAATGATGCCGATCGAGCAGATATATAAACTATTAAAATTTTTGAAAATAAATGTTCCATATAATGCGTTAAAAGATGCACTACTTTCATATCTTGAAATCTTTTTCTTTTTTTATCCATGCATCTTAATGTTGAGATGATCAATTTGAGGGTTTTTTTAGTATCGGAACAACCTTTTCTGATGGATTTTTGAGGTGTAAACCTTACTTGAATAGTGTATGGTTGACACATTATATAAACTTTTTTGATACATAAAATTTAGATTTCATGTCGTCCTATATTGTTCAACTTTTTTTCTAATTATAGTGGTATACAGATGTTCTGAATATGGAAAGGGAAAGCTTTTTTATTTTTTCCCAAAACAACTAGAAAATGACCCCTAAAACAAAGAGAATAAGAAAATTTTTTCCAGTATGATTAAAAGTTTTAAAATGAAAGGACAGAATTTTTTTTCTAACTAAAATATCTTGAAATAATGAAAAAGAAAATAAAGTTTCTCCAATCATAAGAAAATTCTTTTTTTTCCAACTAAATAGAGGAAACCTTCGAGTAAATAAACCAAAAATAGTTATTTATAAATAAATTACAAACTTTAAGAGTAAGATAAATTTCAATTTTCTGTTTAATAGTGAAGAAATTAGAAAAAATGAAACAAGCTATTTTGTTTCGATAGAGAACTATTTGAAAAAGTGAGATCTTTTAATTATATATAAAAATTAAAAATAATTGAAAAGACAAGGGTGCTCCAAATGTTATGAGCATATGAGAAAATTCTACCAAGCTATTTAGAAAAACGATGCAGGGATGTGACATAGGGCATTCTTTCAGTAATATTGCCAGGTGCATATAGGAAACCCCAAGAAAATGGCAAGGGGGATAAAAACAACAATTTGGGTCGTATAAATGTTTTGAGTATTTAATTGTGTCTATGAGAGCCTAAAATTCACCGAGATTAGTACCTCTCAGAGTTTGTTGTCTTTTGTCTTTTATATTCTTGAAGAATTAAACTGTCCTTTTTTATTAAACAAAAAATATGATACAATTAGGGAATAAGTATTTCATAAAATTGCTCGAATCTCAGTTCTGCAGAAGCTTACATAAGGTTTGTTAACTTGGAGAGTCTTTTGTTGTACTTGTCCATCATTTTAGGAGGTCAAATGTTTCTGTATTTTGCAGTTCAATATTTTTTTTATGATTGACCATGGAGAATAGGGTATAAACAAAGTGCTATTGTGGTAAAAACCCTCTAAACTAGGTTGCATGAGTATCGGACAGTTACAGTCATGCACACATGATCATAAACAAAAGAAGTCTTATAATCTCTTAAGTAAATTAATTTACCCCACTTTATCATCCCCCTCATTCAAAGCGTATGTGGTTGCAAATGCCATTGCTTTCGATCTTTTTCTCATTTATAGATAAAGTTACAATACATTAACTCCAGATGACATCCTGTAATGGAAGTGGTAAATGTTGCTATAAAACTATGTGAAATCATCCCTTCTATGAAGGCATGGATGTTTTCTCTCACCAAACTTATCATCCCCTCTCTCATCTCTTTTTCCCTTGGGATGGGGTTTTGGTGTGTCAGATGCACCTGTTCAAATGTGGTCCCCTTCGAGAAACTATAATAGAGATAGATTTTGAATGTAAAATTTCACAGGTAGATAATTTCGACCACTACGATCATGATTCTTAAAAAATTGGTTTTTGAATTTTAGATGTGTAACTTTTTTGTACTTTATTTTTGGACCATTCATTGTCGTGCATTCTAATTCTTCTTTGATCATCCGATGTGCACCAGTTTTTGAGCAGCAAAATCATGGATCTAAAGTGCAAATATAACTAAAGTGACTTAGGATGTGTTTTAGATCCTAAATCCATCACAAGATGGATTTTTGGTAGGACACCACATTTGAACAGGACTTCCCTTTCCCTTTTTGACAAGGATATCTCCATCCTGTGCTATATGAGTATTTGATACTATTTATCTATGGTTTTGGGATCCAAAATCCATCTTAACATTTTGCATACATTGGATAATATGTTTTGCAAATCCGCTATTTGCAGCTACATCAGTCAGTTTTTCAACGTTTTGCCCTACTCCTAGTGCTTTTACCTTCAGAACCTAAATTTTTTACCTTTACAAATGGCAGTAAGTCTGGCAATTTATCTTCAAAATGTAGCTTTTTTGCCGTAGTTTTGATTTAGGAGGGACTTGAGCATGTCCCATCACCTATTCTGATCTAGCTAGGGCAGTTCCAAGTCAGATCAGCATTTTTTAAAACACTGGTGATAACCATGAGTTTTTTCTTACTTCTAGGCTGGTAGCCTTTTTCACCAAGAGTTGCTTCTTATTCCATCAAATATTTGAAGATTTTTTAGTTCGTCGATACAGCACTGTGCATGTGTGCAATTTAGTGTGCATTTCATAGCATGCACATACATTTTCATTATCACGAGCATTACATGTGTTTAATCAATAGTTCATAATCTAATGGACGATAGGAAAACTAGTCATTCGGATTCATGACTGTTTGGTGTAAGTGTCTCCCTCCATAATCCATCATGTTATTAGGTGGAATGATCCAAATGGACTATGTTTTTCCATGGTCCATTGCATTATACTATACTTTCCTGTTATTTAATAGGTGATATTGCTTTTTGCATTTATAATTTATTCGTTCTGTTATTTAGGTGGTTTCCTTCCTTGAGGAACTGGGTTTTAACTGTGAATCCGTCGGGAAAATTTTGAGCCGCTGCCCTGAAATATTTGCAGCCAGCATCGAAGGTACCCTAAAGAAGAAGATCGATTTCCTTATCGCATTGGGAATATCCCATGACCATCTCCCTAGGATCATTCGAAAATATCCAGAGCTTCTCGTTTGTGACATTCATAAAGCATTGCAGCCACGGTGAGTACCCCAAACTTGAAATAATATGCCAAAGCAACATGATTTCACAATTGTGAACCATGAAAAATTGTTGTTTAATTTGAAGACGAAGTCTTTGTCATTCAATGAACTTGTTGAAGAGTCAATAGAAATTGATGGAATTTTAAATTGCTGTCTAGTCTCAACCACCAAGGTTGCTAAAGTCATCAACCAGTGTGTTTCGGTTTGATGCCCCAATTTTTCCTTCTTAGACATAATAATCATCAATGCTATCTTATACTTTTGAAGAAAAATCATCATCATCTAATTGTTGTTGTTACTGTTGTTAATTTTGATGGAATTCATTGCCGCAGGATGAAGTACTTGATGAAGGTTGGCCTGACCAAAAGAGAGGTGGCCTCTATGATACACAGGTTTTCTCCTTTGTTAGGGTACAGTATTGAAAAAGTGTTGAGACCAAAGCTAGAGTTCCTTGTGTACACCATGCACAAACCAGTAAGAGACGTTGTAGATTATCCAAGGTACTTTAGTTATTCCTTGGAGAAGAAAATCAAGCCAAGGTTTTGGGTATTAAAGGGTAGGAATGTGCAGTGTAGTCTTAAAGAGATGTTAGGAAAGAATGATGAGGATTTTGCATCTGATTTTATGGGGATAGGCCGAATGCTTGTCCCCCCTGTCTGAGGGCAATATATGAGCAGTTTTGATGAGTTGTTTTGAAATTAGTTTTTGTGTGCGTGCTCATGTATGTCATTTTTAGACATCCATGCATGTCTTTAGGGCTGTGGCATGCGTCAGTTTTTGATAAAAATCTTGATAAGTAAAGCTGTGCTGCCTTTCCTCATTGAAACTCCTCATACGACTCTTTGCTTGACCAAGAATGCAGAAAGGTGCCTTCAGTGTTTCAAGAGTCGGACACAGGCTCCAACCTGCTAGGTCCTGAGCCTGAGTCCCACCAACTCGAGCAAGTATGATTGGGAGAGGGGAGCTTTTCATTAAAAAAATTTTTTAAAAAATTGAGATAATGGGACTTGGGCGATTACTAGGTTTTTTTGGGCCTAGAGGCTCCCAATCTAGTCTTTGTGGGAGAGTCTTAAGTAGGACTAACTATTTTTTTAAAAAAGAGGTTTATATAAGGTTGCAACCTTCCTTAGTAAGGGTACACTAATCTTTACCTGAGGTTATGCTAATCTATATTGTTCATCTTACGATGGTGCATATTTAAAACTATTTTAACAAAAGTGTCAGTTTTTAATTGTCATAAAAGTCCGACAAATGTCTACTATCTAACTAAAATGGATGGTGTACAACATCGCAACTTCTGTAAGTATGGTTATCACCATATATAAATTGCACCATTTTTTAAAAACACCGGTTGTTTTAGATCTTTAGTAACAATCATTATCTCTTTCTTTTGTTTAAAGCTGCACAGTCACTTTTTATTGAGTATGGTTATCACCATATATAAATTGCACCATTTTTTAAAAACACCGGTTGTTTTAGATCTTTAGTAACAATCATTATCTCTTTCTTTTGTTTAAAGCTGCACAGTCACTGTTTATTGATGAGGAGTGACATGAATGATCGCTTGTGTGCCACATTATATTAAGGTGATCTAGACAATAAACCTGTAAAATTTAGATTAAAAATCTATCACCATGATATATTTTGAGAGGACGGACTCACTATAAGTATCTCGAGTCCAAAATGCATCGAAATTAATTATCTATTATTATTTTTATTTTTTTTTGGTTTTTGGGGGTAATTAAGTGGGGAAGACATGCCCACTTGCTTTTCAAGCAGATTAGGAGTTAGTTTTTTGAAGCTATTAGTGGGTCGGTGTTAACAGTGGGAATGTAAATCACAACGTGGTCTATTAGTGCGTTGGTGTTAGTAGTGGGAATGTAAACCACAATGTGGTCTATTAGTGAGTTGGTGTTAGTAGTGGGAATGTAAACCATAACATGGTGACTAGGGTGTAGAGGGCTACCACCACGACCCAAGTCCTTTTTTCTTCATTATTTCTCTCCATGTCAAGTTTCGTTATCATCATCATAGCTTTTTTCCAATTAATTAGTGTCAGCTACACGAATCATAGTTGTCATTATGTTCTATTTAAAGCTATACCCTCTATACCTTCAGTGAGGCCATAAGTCCTCATATCTTTTTGGATTACTTCCAACCACATTCATTTGTCCCTTTTGCCCTTTTCAATCCTTCTGCTTAAACTAACTCATACTTCCTAACATGTGTTGTACTGGGTTGACGTCACACATGGCCAACGTACTTAAGCCTACTCTCTTTCATCTTATCGCCTATTGGTGCCACAACTAAACTTTTCCCAAATGATTCATTTCGGATACTAGCCTTTCTTGTCTTGTTTCGCATTTATCTCAATATCTTCATCTCCACTACGTCCATTTTATAGGTATATTATTTTTTGTCCGTCCAATATTCTGTCTCATAATGCAAAATTGGTTTTATTGCTGTCTTCCCATGCCAACTTTTCTTCAATTATACTGCACATTGCTTCCCATTGCTAATTTTAGTATTAGTACGTGCTGCACTCTGTTTCCACATGGTTAGTATGATATTGTCAATATGATTTGCTGTTAATCTAGTATTCATTATTTTCCAATACTAGGATTGTTGTTAATGCGTGCCAATCTTTTATGTACTACCATTATTATATTGACAAAGTTTATATAGGGTTGGAAACTTAAAATGTTGAGTTAAAAATGCACCTCAAAATTCCATCGAATAAGGTTGTTTTAATGTTGATAAACCCTCTAATAAATCATCTCGACATCGAGATAGATGAATTTTAAAAAATATTTTGAGTACTAGAAATTGTGCATCTTGCAATATATTATCTGGATGGTTCATTTTCAAGATTTTCATATGTTTATATATCTACTTGATTTTAACTTTTTTTTGGAGTTTAAACTTCTATAATGAGATATAAAAATAGATTTTGAGATGATCCTAAGAATTTTTTTACACCAAAATTACATGTTATGATAAAATGTGGAGTTGCGCCTTAATTGGATGTTTAAGGTTGCAACCTTATAGAAACCAAATCCTTATATTATTGCTTTTTAAATGAGCTAACATTTGTATTTTATGTTTGGAAAAAAATTATATAAGGTTGATGCCCTAAACAATCAAATTAAGGTGCACCTTAAAAAATCTCTAGAAGTAGTTTCAATGCTGAAAAGCCCTCAAATTTGATCATTTCGACCTTGAGATACGTAGACATTAAAAAAAGAATGTAAAATATCTCCATATCCATTATTTTTAGATTTTAAATAAACCCAAGGTTTCAAACAATATCTTCAAATGAGCTAGCTACTTTAAACCTATATTTTAACCTAAACAAATGTAAGAAAGACGTACTATTTCTAAACCCAATCCCTTCTCTCCTTTTATTTATATACACCAAACTAATCTCTTTCTCTCTCTTGCTCCGTATTTCATTCTCTCTCTCCACCCGTGTTTATCCAAACACTTCTCTCTTTCCCCCAAACACCTCTCTTCTTCCTCTTGTTTATCAAAATATCTCTTTCCTTCCAAGTAACCTCTCACCATCAAACATCTCTCTCTTCATGTGTTTATGCAAACCTCTCACCACCAAGCATCTTTTTCCTTCCGTATTTATTCAAACACCTCTCTCCCTTCTGATGTTTATCCAAACACCTATTTTTCGCCTCTCCTCTCGATAACTTCTAACCACCAAACACCACCTTTCTCTCTCATCTCCTCCCGATAACCTCTAACCACCAAACACCACCTCTCTCTCTCCTCTCTTCTTGGTAACCTCTAACCACCAAACACCTCTCTCTGTTGCTGTATGAGGGGAGGGAGGAGAGAGAATGAAGGGAGAGAAATGGGAAACGTGAAGAGAGAGAGAGTGGGAGGAGAGATTGAGGGGTTAGAGATGGGAAAGAGAGAGAGAGAGAAGCGAAGAGGTGCTGGTAGAGAAAAAGAGAGAATTTTGAGAGGATGACTTTTAAAACAGGCATGTCTTTTTAGATTTGTTTGGCTTAAAAAAATAAGTTTAAAGTAGCTCAGGGGATTAGAAAAAATAAAATCTACAATTTTTATGTCTTAATATATCTTTTAAAACTTTAGGTCTATTGTAAATGAAACCTAAAAATATGGAGTATTGAGATATTTTTCCTAAAAAAAATGGGCTAGTACATATAGTAATACATTATCTAGATAGTTAATTTTTAAGATTTTCAAGTGTTCATAGATCTGTTTGATATGCATTATTTTTTAAACCAAAAATTTTATAATTAAAAAAATAAATAAATTTTCATTCCATTATAAAGATTTTCAGAGCAGAAACTACAAGTTTCAATACTATTTGAAGGCACGCCTTACTTTGATTGTTTAGAGCCTCAGCCTTATACAACCCACACCCTTGTATTAGCACTTTCCAAACAAGAAAGTAACGCTTATATTTATGTTTTATTTACTACCTATTATTATAGTATTACTTTCTAAATGAGAAACATATAGGTTATTTTTGGGTGGTGCCAAACACACTGAATCTTTGCTTCCCATAACAAAGACACGAATATTGGAGAGGGTTTTATAATTCTCGCAAGCCATGAACTCAAACGGATAGTAAATAATAAACAATAAAGAAAGAAGAAAAAGTGCAGAAAAGAACCATATTTTGTTCCACTGTCTCCATTGTGCGGGGCAAGGTTGTATGGTATTGTGCTCGTGCAAAGCGTAAAACAATGTTGAGAAACTCGACTCGTTTCTCGGGCACGGAACTCGGCCTTGTAATGTAGTTAGTGACTCAGCTGAATGCGTGTACAATCCAAAATAATAAAAAAAAGTTAAAAATAAGAAAGAACATAAAAGGGTAAGTAGAAATCATTAGAAGGGTCAATGATGTCACATCCTTTCTAATGACCATAAATATCTTTATTAAAAAAACCTCTATGTACAAAACAATGATATATAAGTGTCCAAATTTATTGGGTACAATGATAAATTACTTCATAATGTGAGTACCCTAATATAATCCATATATATATATATAAAGAGGAACTTTAGAGCAGTGAACCTATTGAGGAGGACTTTACAAAGTGAGTTAAGGTTTTGATGTCTTTCCCTATAATAAATGGAAAAGCATATAAAGAGACATTTTACTTTTTGGTATAAGGAGATCACTATCACGCGTATCCCTCAGTATTTCAAATTGGATGATTGTAAGAATTTCATTAACTAGCCTTAAAGTTCAATTTTTTTTTTTTTCATACTTCATGGTTCACCTCGAACCATCCAATTTGACATCTATTGGCTAGAAGTAATCGTGACCTCCTTGTGACAAAGATAACTCATGGTATATAATCAAGGATAGTATACAATGAGACTATACCTTTGGAACAAAGATGTCACAATTACTTATGACCATCCAATGTAAAATCTGATTGCTTGGGTGTGTCACAAACTTCGAAAAAAAATTTATTTTGAACTTTGAGCTTAGTCAATGTCATAAATGCAACCACCCAATTTTACATCTTGTGGTCAAGATTAATTGTGACCACTTGTATTAAAGGTAATTGGTCTACTTCCGCACCATCCCTACCTTATATACCATAAAACCTAATTACATGTGCAAACTCTCCTTTTAATAAATATTTTATCTTTTCTTAACTAAATAGTACATGTATTGGTTGGAAGCACCGACTGACTCTGCCATTTATTGGAAAACTAGTAGTAAATCAATTTTTTTTAAGGATTTTGATTACTAAAAAAATATTATGGCATTTTCTTGCTTGTTATGTTTTTTATATGATTCGTTATAAGGCCAGAGCAGTAATGTTATGGGCAGATACATTAAAGAAAGATTGGAATAGTATGGTGCATATATTATTTATATTTAGTTACTACAGGTGAAGTAGGAACATTTACCGCATCAACAGTATGATTCATGCCACCTTCACCATCCATACTCAACAAAAGAGACCAGAGATGGGATCTTCTACTCAATTCCCCACTATTTTCTCTAGCAGAAACACAAATCAACTTTGTCATTCATTGTGAGTTTGAATCGCTGAAATGACCTGTGCCATACTATTGATAATGAACATGCAACATATTGTGCACTCATATGATATGATTCCCATGAATTTTTTATTTTTCGAATTTTTATTTTTCAAGTTTTTAAATATTTATTTATTTGTTTCATTTCCTTGATGACATGTCATGGACACGGTTGGCATAGGGGCAACCATCCTAGATAAATGAAATAAATAAATAAAATTAAAAAATTTCAAAAATAAAAATAAAAATGTAATAAAAAATTTATAAAACTTGCATTGTTTCCTTAAGAGAACCGGTCAAAACCAGTTTAAAAGTGAATAAGGCCGTTCTTTTGGGAACCACCTGATACCCAAGAACCAGATAGTTCCCTTGAAACTGGGGATCGGAATTGTAAAGAGGGGTAGGAGGGACTAACGCGTATAACCAGATAGTTCTTTTGAAACTGGGGATCGGAATTGTAAAGAGGGGTAAGAGGGACTAACGCGTATAGCCTTAAAAGATGTGATATGTTGGGACTAAGGGGTGCATCCCATTCCCCAAGGTTCGAATCCCAGGGTTAACACACAGAGAATAAGAATTTTGTCATGTTTTAACTATGACTTCGCTCGTAACTTTTGGCTCACTACCTCAAAAGCATGGAATGCTTTACAATGTTGGAAAATAAAGTATAACACTTGAAATTAGACTTGCAATTTGATATATTATTGGCATGAAAATTCAAAAAAGAAACTAAGAGCATGAGTTCCATCACATACGATGAGCAACAAGTTTCAAATTGAACCATAAATTATTAAGGATTGTACACTACATAACCATTTATCTTTAACACAAAAGGTCACAACCACCTCTAGCTAGCTATCGTATGTGAAGTCCGACAGTTTGCTTGTATCACACAGTTCGAAAAATCTTATATAGAGTTTCATACCCAATCAATCACAAACCCGCATTTGATTTCACGCTTAATGATCAATAGTTATTGTGACCTCCTTGTGCTAAAATTAAAAGGTCAACTTTTTAAATTATTAAACCTACTTTAGTTATTTTGTTAAAAAGTTTGGACATTGAAAATAAAAGATCGAGGGCTTGTTTGGTTCATCCGAAGTCTCGCTTCACGAGGGAGATTTCAAAGAAATCAGCTTCATGCCTCCTGAAATGGAGGATATTTCCCATGTTTTATATAGCTGCGTGCCCATAAAGATTTCCTGGAGAGAGATTTCCCACCAATCAAAAATGGAAAACGGGCTTTGTCATAGAGATTTCCTGGAGAGATTTTCAATGAACCAAACAACCTCTAATCATCCAAGAGCCCAACTTCGACTTTTTATCTTGTCAAAATAGAGGAAAGGATTTATATGCGTTCCGGGATGCATGCATTACCATGAACAAGGAGTCCACTGTCCTAAAACCTATCTTGTTGATGAAAGAAATTCATGAAATCATCTCGACTATCACAATCATGAAATTATAATAAATGCATATTAAATATAATAGATATCCATTTTATACTCTTTTTTTTTATGAAATTTTTATTTCAAGGTTGTAAATAACTTTAGATCTTTACTGCTTTTGAAACACCAAATTTATGTATGTGAGGCAGAGATAGATTTGCAATGATTTGCAATATGTTCAATGAATCAGCCAACCACCAAATACTTTCCAACATTAATCATTGTTGACATGTTACTTCCCATTTCTCACAAAAGACGAGCTCGTCTCCATGCATGTCATGCCGTATAAAAAGTACGTAGTTTTTTTTTTTTTCTTTTTTTTGGGACTCTTTACTGATTACATTTCATTACTAAAATTTTATAAACTGTTATAGTTCAAATTGTAGAAATGAAAAACAATTCACGATATCTAAAAAAAAGAAATAAACACAGAAGAAAGACAACCAACCACAACGCAATGATATACGTGGTTCGGCAACGTGCCTACGTCCACGGGAGATGAGAACTTCTTTGCTGGCAATAGAGAATAAGGTTACAAAAAACTCTCTTCTTCACGCCTCTCTGATTACATAACAATCTGCGTTTTTCCTTTAATCCTAGATCAATCGCAACAATATATATATTGAGTTTCAGATGGATGGTACAAATTACCGAAATACCTTTGTATGGATATATATTAAGTCTCAGAATACATAACATCAATCCTCAACACAAATGGTGTCACATTTACTAGTTCCTCCCCCCCCCCAAAACAACTTTTTTTTTTATAATATTACTATGAACTAAAATATTATGGAAATTCCAAAGTATTAGCCTCCGCATTGCATTGTATTTATCAAAATTGCAATTGGGAATGTTGTTGCTTATCCTTTCAAGAAATTTATCCCGAAAAATAAATCCCAATTTTGTATCTTGCTTCCATTATATAATAGCATTCTCATTTTCCTTTCCTTTAAATGATGAAAGAAGAAGAACTACGAATGAGAATAATAATAAAAAAAGAAATAGAAGAAAAAGAACTACATAATGAGCTTTTTTTACATTGAACGATGAAGAAAAATATCGCCAAAATGAGCTTCCATTCATGGTTTACGAAAACTAGAGCATTCCTTATTCGTCAAAATGGCAATAAAATTTTTTAATGAAAAAAAAATCTACAATAAGGCCACTTAATTTGGTACGAAAAAGTGAGAATATGTTGTGAAATTTAGATACTGGAGGTGTATATCTTTGTACGCACTTAAAGTCCCATAAAATTTTTATTGAACTTTATGATATATCCTTATGATATTACCTTTGGCAGCAAAATCTTACATTTGATGAGGAAAATGTGATTTTGACATTCTTGCACGTAATGCAAATGATCTTTATAATATAGAATTACCTTTGAATTAATGCTCGACCGTACTTTTAGAATAAGTCATATATCTAGAAACAGCTTTTGACCATGGCAATGAGGGGTTCACATGTTTTTTATAAATCATTTTTATTCACTTCTGTAGATATTGAACTTGGGACGTGTTGCAATTGTCAACTACTAAACAATCAACTAGCTTCATTGTCCAATAAAATAAGGGATTGTCTACAAAGAGACCATTTATCGTTTGTACATGGAGGTGATAATCATTCTCACTCATTATATGTCAAATTGGTTGGCTTGGGGTGAGTCACGAAGTCCAAAAATTTATTTTTTAATGAATTTTGTGTCTATTTATTTACAACCACCCATTTTGAAATTTAAAAGACAAGAATGATGGTGACCTCTATGTAAAAAAAATAAATGGTATCTTTATTGACAATACCATGAAATGAACTCATGGCTCAAAAATTACAAGTTTTCCATACAAAAGTTGAAACAAAATTGGAGTTCTTGATCCACTCTTGCAAAATTCTCACGGTGTTCTGAAAGCCTTTTTTTTTTTTTGGTTGTGTATCCCTTCCCACCACCCTATTGAGAGAGTGAGACACTACTGATTCTAATATGAAGATAAAGGCTAGTCAAGAGGGCAAATGACTGAACTATGAAAAGAGACTCTCTTACTAGCTAATCTCTAAGCACATTCTCTAAATAGAGAGCTGTTCAGAGCCTCAAGGATTCATCTTTCAAACCCTCTAATTCTCTTCTATCCATCATTTTCTCAGGAGTCATGTCTAGAGTGTCAGAATTGGAGAACCCTAACATAGACTTAATTACTTGCTTCATCACTCCCAGTCTCAGAACACTAGAACTCGGAGCATGAGGTTTCGAACAAGCAAAAACTCAAGGCGGGTTTTTAGAGAAGGAGAAGCTTAAGGAGTTCTATCTTCTATTGTACTGAACATGGATGTCCAAGGATTTTCCAGTGAGAGGATATCACCATCAGTGAAAAATTGGAGCATGCACGCTTTATTTGCCAAGGATGAGATAGAATCATCTAATTTTGTAAGATTTTACTATGAAATGCTACATCTCAAGTTCGATTCCTATCATTGAACTATCCAAAATGTGATCATCGCTGTATTTCTGGATGATGATCCAAAAAGTCTATAGATTTTGGGTACATCCAAACTAACACTCAGCTTGTTTAGGCAAAGGGTCGAATGCATTGACTTCCGTCCTCCATACCAATATGTCTGCCACTAAGCTGAAGCCTAAATGATCCAAGTGACATATAGAGAGTGGTCATTCCACTTTCTCTATCGCCGTCTGCCCATCAATTGGATGGTGATGGCACTCATTACGATTGTCTATGTTGTCATGAGTACCATATTATCCTTTCCATTCCAAATTCATTTGAAAGCCATTAAACAACAATGCGCAAAATCATGGAAAAGATGTTTGTAGTCTATACTACAATAGCTTAAAATTATCTTTTTAGAAGTGACCATAGATTTAATAGTTAAAGAGCCTTTATGGATTTAGAACAATGGTATCATGAGCATACTACAATGTCCACATTTAATATATTATTTGGTGTCGAAAATTCGAAGTTGGACTGAAGGCCTATGTTTGAGTAGATTATAAATACTTGACAATCTTGAAAATAGATTGAGCTGATAACTTGGTATGAGGTACATTATTTTTAGGATTTCAAATTCGTTTTTTTTCTTTGTATTCATACATCTCAAGCTCAGTACGATCAATTATAAGATTTTCCAACTTTAAAAGAATTTTTTCTACTAGATTTTTGAGATACACCTTATATCATAAAATAAACTTTTCCCTCTATATAATAGTACTTGATAAGTTGTATGATACGTACACTTTTTTTATATGTAAATCTTTATGCATAGTAGGGTGACGAGGTCAACAAGAGAGAGAGAGAGACTTTTGTGATCCATAACAACAAAGGATATCTTTGTCAAGAAAGACACTTTTGGTCAACCTTTTTGGTGATGACAAACAAGGTGCACACATTGGAGTGTTTATATGAAACAAGAGGTGGCATTTTATGCCAGAGATTCACATACGTACGCATCCAAATGCTTATAAAAGTGGGCAAAAAAAAATAATCTTTTCATAGATAGGAATTTTTACGTGCAAAATAGAATTCTCCACCGTCCACAGAGTTTCGTAAATATTGATCACGTTAATTGAATTAGGATTAGAGTCAATGTGTTTGAAAAATGGCTGGTTCCACTGAAAGCCCAAGTCAGACCTGATCAGGGCTGGGCGGTTTCCGGCCGAAAAAACCCTAAAATCACATAGTCTCTTTTTTATGGTTCTAAAAATGTTCACTACATTCCGTGTTCAGCTGGGGTTTGTCCAAGTCGAATCGGGGGAACTCGAGTTCGGGCCTTGAAGAGTCGGAATCGGATTCAACGTCGGAATCCAACCATCCTAAGAGTTATTTCAACCTTGGTATCAACAATAATAGTTGCTAGATGGTACAGATCAACGTTCACAAGAATTATACATGCACATTTTACATGTGAAACCTTCATAGTGCAATCTAGTTTCACTGAACCAACGAATTACAGGGTGTGATACTATGATACTCCGCACTTTGGTGTAGCATATCCTTACAATTTCCTTTTAAAGTCATTTGTGAGTGGACAAGCGGGTCCCGATATTACTCGATATTATGACGCGGGACCGTGCTATTCTTTGCTATTTGCATCTGGACTAGAAGAAGGTGTGGTGAAACACACGATCGATAGGATCAATCGACGCAGAAAGTTGCGAAAAACGTTATAACGCCAGTTATAACATTGACAGTCTTTGGATGTCACGTGAATATAACATCGTTAGTCAATATTTATCCCCTAAAAAAAATCTAGAAAACAATATAACGGGACGTTATAACAGCAGTTGAAACAGTTTTATAGTCAATGACCGTTATAACATTGTTGTGGTGCACCGTGCTCAATAGTGCACACTCCCTACTCATGTACAAGTGACGTATTGGATATTGGATTTTATTTATGAAGTGTATCAAAATTTTCTAAAAAAGGCTAATATTTTTACGATTATCGAGGGTAAAAATTCGGATTTATAGGATAATATTTCTTCATCTAAACTAAGAAAATACATTAACCTTATTAATTTTAGCAAGATTTTTCTCATAAATTGTGGATTTATATGACAATATTTCTCTATAAAAAAAGGGCACATTCATGTAATCTCCAATCTCGAGAAATAGTTGAAGTAACCTCCCAAAATAAGCCGTGGCCACTAAATATAAAGGACATTTAGTAATTTAGATTTCATCTAAAAGATTACAAGATCTTAAAAAATCCACCTTTCTCCAAATCTCGAAAAAGGCCGGGCCACTAAGATTGAAGGAGAAGAGAATAAATGGACGGTCGAAAATGTTGGACACATTTATCTCAAATATTTTTTATAAGTTCAACTTTTTTCACATTTTGAGCGACTAAATGAGAGTTAAACCGGTTGGACCGGCTAGGTATTGGACCAATCCGGTTGGTCTATATAGGCAAAAAATTGGTAAAAAAAGAAATAAAAGTACTCATAAAAGAATAATATCGGGGATTCTAAAGGCAACAAGAATAGGATTGCTCACTCGGTAGTTTTAATGTTGTCCGGTAATTCTCAATCCAAATTAGGGGGTTTTGAATGAGAGGCACATTCATGTAAATTTCGAGGTCCAACGCACCCGTCATTCCTCAAAATAATAATTGTATTAATGCACAAAATCTGAGCCATTCTTGACCATACAGCTCAAATCCAAGCGACTCATAAATCATTTTTTCCAATAAACAAAAAAAAATCCACTGAATAATCCTCCATTCTTCAACCATTGCAGGGGCATTTTCGTAAATTTTCCGTATACCTACGCTTTACAGGTCACTGCACAGAATACGCGATACGTGTCATCACCCTTATCAGGCCGTATAAAAGGGCGTTATAGTAAAATACAGGGGCATTATAGTCATTTTTAAAATACATTGATTCTACACATGGAGGCCTCGTAGCAATAAATAATAATAATAATAATACTAAAAGTCTTAGTTATGAGATGTCAAAAAAGTTATATGATAATTAATAAAAGTTTCAGAGAGTTTATAAATAGGCATAACAAGTCCGGTAATTACTCTCTCAGTGAGTTGGGGGAGCTGAACTTAAGCCTTGCCTTTGACGCCATGGAATCGTATAGGCGTGCTCAATGACCGTATAATTATACGTATTTTTTACAGTCTTTTAATGGAGGTTGCGAAAATAGGCTCCTATATAATCCACCGCTGAAGGTTTGTGATCTTCACTCGCTCATTTTTCCTGGAATTTACAGGTACTTTTCTGGTTTTCTTTTATGGATTTGGGTCTGTTTTGTCGAGGATTTTGTCTGGTTCAAATATTTGAATGGATTCATCATTTTATGTGATGAAATATATTGTTGAGGATTTTATATAGGATTGAGTTCGAATAAGATTTGTGATGTGCCGAAATCATTTTTACTGTGTTTTAATGGGATTTGTTTTGTGTTATCGCACCCGCTGATTTAGGCTTTGTTGCGGGAATTTTGTTTCCCTGGGCAAGTCGGTTTCGGTAACAATGCTTTGATTTTTGTGGGATCGGGATTTTCTATTTGTTTATTTGCTTTTTTTTATCTCCTGTTTTGTTACATGGCTATGTGATCCTTTGAGATTTGTAAACTGGATTCTGCATTACATATAACAATGGTTAAATATTAATAGGATAACTCCATTATCGATATTTATACGGACTCTGTTATTTTGGGTCCGAAATCATTAATGAGTACCGAGTATATGGTTAAGATAAGATGATCTATTGGTCATTTAACAGATGGTTGTTTGGGATGGTCATGCATGCAGTTGTTGAGCTTTCATGGTTGTTTTCTTTTTCATTTCCTTTTACGTTCTTCGAAAATATTTCCATTTATGGAAATCGAAACCAGCTCTTCAACTCTTATTTTCTCCAATTGATTGAGCTTTTGTGATAAGTATTGTTTTTTGTTTATGTTTCTTTGATTATTTATATATGTCATTAGTGTTGTTGTATTGTTGTTAATGGGTGTAATGATAATTTTTTTTATGAATGAGTTTTTGTGGTTTTTTTTTTTCTTACATTTCCCTGATTATTTATAATTGTCATTAGTGTTGTTGTATTGTCGTTAATGGTGGTAATGATTTTTTTTTTCTTTTTCTTTTGAAAGTTAGATTTTGGAATTTTGCTCAGTTCTACAAACCTCCACCATGGGGCTGTGCAAATGTTTAATGAGGAAAAAAATAAAATTTTTCAATTTCTTAAAAAATGAAAGGCAATGCATTGTGCAAAAAATTTGTTTTTTCAATTTCTACAAACCTCTTAAATTTTTCAATTTTTCTATTTCTTAGTTGAAGTTATAGAGTGGGTTCACAGATATAATGAAATATATGTGGGAAGTACTGCATTGTGCAAAATGCTTGTATGATCGTCTATTTTTACTGCATGCAATTTGAAAACTTTAGTAGAGGCATATTCATTTTCTCTAATGCATTTTTTAAGAGAATTATCCCCTTTACTATATTTTAATTTTTATTTAAAGTTTGCGATTATTCACATTACACATTTTATCACGTTTATGCTTGGTGGAGTGGGTCTGATTATTGATATGATTATTTTTGTTATTGTGTTTTGCTCATGTCATCATTATTAGTTGATAATTGAGAAGCTGTTGTTCAACTTTTTTTTGTTTTTGGTGGCCTGATAGTGGATATGTTCCTTAAACCGCCAATGGGCCTATATATTACAAATAGAGGTTTCTTGCGTTTGTTGATGATGTGGTTTGAATTTCAAACAGCTGTTTGTCGCTCAATCCTTAAACTTTTGTGGCTCTCTTGCATTATTGATTAATCAGATGTCAAAATCATAATATTTATAGATGCTAGTGCTAGTGGTTCATTATGCTTTCCATTTGAATCTTGGATCTATTTTCATTGATATGGTTCATTTGTTGCATCAGCTTAATGGATTAAATATCTTTGATTTAGCCAAGATATTTACCAAAGTTCATCAAGCATCACAACCGTAACCATTGATCTGGTCGTTAGCAATTTCCCTGCAGCCACAATTGATTTGTTGTTTTATTCAAGTTTTTATATATTTTCTGACCCAATATCTTTGATGACTCTTTGAAACATTAAATAGATTGTAGAAATATAGTTCCCTTAGAGCGACGAACATTAAGGTTTACCAAAGTTTTCTGTGTGATGCTCATCCACCCATCTACCATGATTCACAAGCCATGTTTCTCCAGCTACTCTCAAAGGAGTGCATGCCTGCACTAATTTTACTAACACTCTTCTTTGAATATAGAAACCCCATATCTATTAAATGAAATAGTGTTGTCAAGAATGGACCAAACCAGCCGGGTCCGATTGGTCAAATTGCCGACTATAGGTTCGTTTGGTCCAAAACAAGACCCAGGTTTCATTGAAAACTAGCCAAAACCCATGTTTGAGAAATCGGCCTTGGCGGTTTGATTGTTGGACCAGCAAAACAAGCTCAGATAACTTTTAGTTTTATACATTTCATGTTTTTAAACTATTATTCCTGTTTCTTTTTAAATTTTTTTAAATATCCTGTCCAACTAATGCAAATACTAGTTGGAAGGTTTTGGCCGCACTAACCCAAACCGGTTGGGTCCGATTGGTCAAATTGCCGCATTGGTTGGTTTGGTCTAAAACAAGAACCAGGTATCGTTGAAAACCAGCCAAAACCTTTGTTTGACCAATCGGACTTGGTAGTTTTGATTGTTGGGCCAGCAAAACAAGGTCAAACAACTTCTTATGTTATATTTTTAATGTTTTTAAACTATTCTTCTTGTTTCTTTTTTAAACTTTTTAAAAATACTGTCCAATCAGTGTAACTGTTAGTTGGAATGTTTTGACCAGATTAGACCCCTGGCCAATTTGGTGGCCAGTGCGGTTCTAATGACACCAATATGAAGGTTCTTCATATTCTGGACACTTTATGTTATGGATGACTGCTTGAATTACTTCAAATGGTTTGATTGTTTTACCATCATCTATGGAAAGTTCCACACTTATGTTGGTAAAAAGTTACATCAATCTTTCGTTAATTAATAACTTATTGTGAATAATCTTCAGACTTGTTTAATTATTGGTATTGATTTCATGTGTGTCCATTGTTGTACTTAATCCCATAGGTCAAAATGTTACTTCTTTTTCAGAGATCTTTTTAAAGAAGACGTTGTTTGACGTTGATCAAGAGCAAAGATCGAGGTCACATAATTCCTATTAATATAAACTAACTCAACACTGGCATTAAATTGTTTAATGCCATATTTATGTGGACATCTAAAGGATGTTTGGTCCTCTGCATCTGTCTAACAAAAAATCATGCCTGTGCTGGCTTTGAACAATCATAACTGTTATTTTAATTAAGCTCCCAAATAGGACGGGCGACACAATGGATGGCTTGTTGCCATCTCAAAGCTATTCGTGGAAGAATTTTTTGGTGTTCTAGGTTTCTTGGATGATGCAAGTTTCTGAATGTGTTAGTTTGCTGTTGATCTGCTTATTGGTGAACAAGAAGGATCTCGTCTTAATCTCAGTTGTATTGCAAAAGGTTGTCCCGGGAGGAAGAGAAAAACAAACTACATTTCAGTTGAAATCATTAGGGGACAGAGGTTCCCTCGTTGTTACTTCATTTGTTTTTGTTCATCCTTAATTGAGGTTCAGAATTTTCTTTTCTTTCATTTTATTCTAATTTGAAAACGAAGGCAGATTTCACGATTTCAACTACCCGGTTGTCTAACTTGGAGTCCTGCAAAATGGCTTGGAGAGTAGTCATCTCCTTTATAGGTCATATAAGCAGGATGGAGAGTAAGCACTTCCTCATTCACATCTTATTAGTATTAGACTCAACCTTGAGGGAAGGAAGATAGATAATGATTGGAACATCAGTTGTTACATAAGTGCACTCTCTGGGTTTGCATGGGTGTTATTTCATTGCGTTCAAGATCCTTAATGTAGTATTGTTTATGTTTCAGGCAAATCATCTCAGGTATACATTAAATAAGTTGGCTTCTCAGTTCAGTCTTAGTTTGGAATGACATGAAAATTTTACCTTATTTATTTCTACAGGCAGCAACCAACGTGCTCTATTCAGATGTCAGAAGGTCCACTTGGTACAGTGAAGCTGGAAAAAGATGAGACCTTCCCTGTGAAGGAGCAGGGACATGATGATCCTCTCATTTCAGTTGCCCAGAGTCAATCGGATCAAACTCCTACAGAACCACTGCAAGATCTGGCCAGAGACAATGAGAGAGAAAAAGAGATGGGGAAGGGCAAAGCGAAGGTGAAAGAGGAGAAAGAGAAAGAGGGGGATATGGAGAAAGGGAAAGAGGAGGAGAAGGAGGAGAAGAAGGAAGAAAAAGAAAAAGAGAAAGAGAGAGAGTCCTCTCCTTCTGATGCGCAAAATCAATTGGTAGTTTATCAGCCTGCCGAGGCAGATGAATCCGATGATAATTTCTCAGACACATATGATGCACCTCCAGAACCTCAGTTCCTAAACAATCGTCGTGTTCGGACTCGAAAGGTTTTGCCCTCTATAGGAGCATTTACTGTCCAATGTGCTACATGCCTAAAATGGCGACTGATTCCCTCTAAGGAGCAGTACGAAGCTATTCGATGTCGAATTTTGGAGGATCCTTGGGTATGTGAGAGAGCTCGAGAGTGGCGCCCAGACGTGTCTTGTCGTGATCCACCTGATATCCGTCAAGATGGAACCAGGCTTTGGGCAATCGATAAACCCAATATCCAACAGCCTCCCCCTGGCTGGGAAAGGATCCTCCGGATCAGAGGTGAAGGCAGCAGCAAGTTTGCGGATGTGTATGTATCTCCAATTTGAGGCCTTGAATTATTGCATTGTGAGCAAATTTGTCTTTTTGTCGTGATTTTCTTTTTCTTTTTTGTCATCTACTCTGTGGTTATTATGGATTGTGTGCTTTTTCCTTATGTTTTAACAGTCTTGACTTGGCATTGTGTATCAAGACTTGGAAATTATTGGATTGCAAGTAAATTGACTCATCACAAACACTTAAACTAGGATTACCATATTGTTGGGTTAGGGCGTAGTTTAATTTACTCAACTAGTCTTGCTTGACGCGAAAATTTGTAGCTACGTTTTATTATTTGGGAAGCAACACATCATCTAGGCCACGAATTAGACTTTATGCAAATTCCATTTGAATTTTTTCATAAATCATTTTTGACCAAAACAGGAAAAGATGCATGTTAGTGGACATCTGCATGTTGGCGATTGTGCCTTGAGCTCCAGCAAAGATCAACCAATTCCTTTATCTTAACTAAAATCTTCATTGATGGCAAAAGCCAATTCATATGCTGTAAAGGAAACTCGCTTGGCGTGGAATCTTAACTAAATAGGAAGGTTATCTATTAATTTGAAATTCAAATGAAATTTGGTCAAATTTCGAGTAGTGTGGCCTTTTTCTCCTTTAATTTATAAAAAATTACTTATGCTCGGAAATAGATTTGACAAACGTACTTTCCTTAATCCAAGCATTTGTTTCTGGCCTCTTTCAAGCATCGTTTAAGAATCCTAATTTTCCGAATCTCAGTATATACTTTAGTGCTTATGGAAAATCTGACCTCCCCCTCCCCCTCCCCCTTCCGCTATCCTCATGTTTGTAGATTCTTGATGAGATTTTTAACATGCCTTTTGATTCAAATATTTTCCTTTTTTCCACACAAAAGTAGGTTTAACTGGCTCAACATGTTATTTATGTTGGTGAAAAGGCATAGTACTTACTCATTCAAGGAATAATTTATTTTCAGCTAATAATAAAAGTTTTATTTTTCTGACGAGTAGTCAAGTATATAGCAGGAAAGTATAACTTTGTATTCGTCACATCTGGATGTTACCATTCCAGAAAGTGCTAATATTTTGACTATTAGAATAGTCAATTAATATGTTGATATATATGGTTATTATGTGGTAAACCACATTCCATTGTCCGATCATACAGTGGCGATCATTCTATATTTTGGTGATAAATTGACGCAAATTATATTGTTGATCATAAATTTACACATTCTATCCTTAAATCATCATATAGTGATAGACATTCTATCGTTCTCTTATAGTGCCCCAATTCACTATATTGTTTTCGCTCAAATCCTAAAGCCGTGTGTTTTTTCCTTCAACCGTTCCAAAGTATTATGATGATTCATCTAACAATCACCATGGAGTCGTACTATGATTATCTTTGTAAGTTAGACGAGTGCCTGTGGAGGGAAAGTAAAAAATAAATCCAATTGAGCTAGGGAAAACCCTATTCCATAGGTCCCATCATTGTCCAATGAAATGAGAGATTATGCACTGTTTTGGTCATGTCTATTTTGGTAAATATTGCTGTCCTCTCCATCTCTAATCCATCAGTTTGTCGGACAGTGATCCCTATGGACTGTGTTTTTTAATATATTTCTTCATATTATAGTACACATATCCCCATTAGAGAGGAGCTAGTAGAAATGTCACTGCATTTGGAGCTTAAAGGTAACTTATTGCTCCCCATGTCCGTAGGTATTGGAACATGCTAGTGGTTTTAGGCTTTTAGCCTATCCTGTGGTGTATCTTCCACATAAGCTCCTTTCATTAAGATTGGCGTTTATATAGGACAGTTATTAAGCCCGTCAGCTTCGGCTTAGTGGTAGACAATCCGGTTGAGGGAGATCATGGGTTTGAAACCTTGAAGTTTGTCCTAGGAACAGCCAAACAAGCTGACATGGGTTCAGACTTGGACTTGATTGGTCAAGGTGTTGACAGTTCCAATAATATCTCCTAAGTTTGAACCCCACTGCTGAACTACCCTGAAAAGAAGGGAAGGTACAAACATTTTATGACACTTACATGATATCATTTTGGGTCAATTTAGCCTTAATTATGTGGATATTTTATTTGGATCAAATGTACTAATGTATTTAATTTCACTAAATCTCCTTGACTGTGGATTATCAACGTTGATAATTGGTTAGTGGTTTCTGATGAATTATCCATGTTGATACTATGTGATATGGATGTGGTAGGGGATACCTAGGATACTTCACTAACTTCGCATCCTATTGTATCAATATATGTATACATTTATACATCCTCGTTATGTGCCAAAGAGTGTGTGGTCATATGCCAAAAAATATGTTAACTATGCAATCATAAATTTACTAGTGAATACGGCATAAATATTGTGCATTGGTGTATTGTGCATATATATATCATAGTTTGATAAGTATGCGCATGTGCTATATCGTATTATTTTAAGATGACCTATTTATCTATATGCTGAAGAATATGTCATATATGTAGTCATAAAATTTACTAGTGAATAAATTGTGGGTTGGTGCACATTTATGTGCTTGAATTATACTTTGATTTGCGCATGTATATGTATATGTGTTTGTTCTTTTCACATGTGCATGTGTGTTTCTTCAATCTTTCTGTCGGGGTGCTTTATTCATGTCAACATTGGTAATGAATACTCTTTAAGGGAAATTTATCCAGTGACACTTGAATGCGGAACTTACTTTGTTCTTTTTTTAAGATGTATTTTGTTCCTTTCTAAAGAAAAAAACATTTTGTGATATTAATTAACATGATTTACATGATCTTTGTGATATTGCTTTATCATTATTATCACTGTTATTAGTAAAGGGGGGTAACTAAAGCCGCAACTGGTGCCACCTTTTTTGGTTTTCTCATTTGTGTTCGCTATTTTTTGGTTTTTTCGGGTTCCTCACTAGTACTTTTGGGAATATAGAGCGACTGACTTGGGGGACACCATTTTTGCTTTCTGCACACATTTCCTCACAAATCTATAAATGTCAACCTTCATTCTTAGAAATAAGAAAATGTTTAGGGTTTGGTATTTAAACCAACAAAAGTGAGAGGTGTTAAAACAAATCGCCTCATCCTAATACTTATTACTGGACTTTACTCCAGATTTTTGAGAATGTCTTATGGGATTTGTCTGTGATGTAAGAACGTTCTTGGTTTTAGCCTCATCCATTATATTTTTCCTTGGATTTGGGTGGTGGGTGGTGGGTGGTAGGTGGTAGGTGGTAGGTACAAAAAAAAGACCATCCTTTTATAGGGTAGTTAAATAGCTGGGATTCGAACTTTGGCTGTTCAGTTGAGGGCCCATTACACCGTAGTCGCTAAGCAAAGTATCTGAATCCCTCTCATGGTTTACAGTACCAATTGTTTAAATATTTAATGAGATTATATTGTGTGTAACGCGTGTGTATTGCCTTAATGCCAAGTGCTTGTAGACACCCCACACCTGTGTCAAATGTAAGGTAAGCACATATTTATGCATGTTGGCCTTCAGCCCATGACCATATCTGGACTGTCATGAAATGCCTAGTTGTATCCTTAATGTATATCAATCCATGCTTCTGTCGATTTCCATAGTGAGGTACTGCAGCTTATGATTCTGACGTCAAAGGGCTCTTGGTTAGTGGTTAGAGATTTTAGGCCACAGCACAATGTCCAAGGCTCAAATCCCTCTGCTAACCTACTCAGAAAGAAAATTCACTCTATTATTCATCTTCTTTGTTAGTGGATGTAGCACATTTCCCTGAGAGTGATGCTGCATTAGATATTTTAAAAGTGTTGTCCTGCATATGATCAATTCGTGTAGCTATCATCTTAAGGTATCAAATGTCATTCCTAGCAGATTTTTGCTGGATATGTTATATTATGAGTAGCTTCTCTTGAAATACGCTACTTCCTTTTTGTGGTCTACTTAAGCTTTAAGGGGATCATAAGATGATTCCTTAAATTAGAAACATGCTTATTTTTCTCATGGGAATGCTCTCCATTTTAGTCACCCTTTGCTTTATGGCTACTGGGTCAGCATTCATGCATATATGCTCATACACGATGACTGAAACTGGTTTAATTGGTGCCATTCTTGTTACTATTTTTAACTTGGACAAAGGACATCGACATGAACTATGTTTGTTCTCTCTCTATTCTCTCTCATTTATTTATTTATTTATTTTAGGGTGATACCCCTTTCTGTCTGGAATAATTTTGTACCCTGCAGCCCTGCTATTCTCATTGGCTCGGCAACAGAGATGCGGGTTTTTCTTCCTTATCTTCAGTCAGTTCTCTGGCTGTGCATGGTTGCACACACGTCTTTAAAAGAGAGAGAGAGAGAGAGAGAGAGAGAGAGAGAGAGAGTAAGTTT
>NW_006499801.1:3567233-3587561 GCF_000471905.2 Amborella trichopoda
GGTTTAAAAGTATCAAGATACCATTATCTTATACATGTATTTTCAATGGATAAATAATCATTAATTATAAATTGGTTATCGAAAGTTTCTTCGATTTGTAAGACTTGGAGGAATTCAGATTCATCAGGCTCTTGTTGAGCCTGTTTATATTGAGGAATAATAATATTATCTGATGTTCGTATCAATCCATCAATTTGTGGTCTATTAGGAGTACTAAGTTTGGATGGAAGGGTCATTAGATGTGGACTATGATTATATGTGGTAACCGATTGTCTTGGTGGTTCCAAATTTGGAACACATTTGGACAGAGATATATTGGCTACTGTGTCTGCTATAGAAGTAGTAGCTCTATTATTTGTAAATTGGATTTCAATATTTCCATCTGTATGTTCTATTATTTTATCTGGAATATTTTGTATAGATGTTTGGGATGGTTGGTTTTCATTATGAATAGACTATGATTCTGGTAAGATAATATCTGACCAGGATATTGTCTTTGGTATGATGGTATTGGATTTTTCTATATTGGTTTGGAAAAAGATAGTTTGTCCTCGTGTATCTACTTGAAGTACATTGGGACATAGTATCGTCATAACTTTATAATAAATGCGATAGACAATGGCTATATTTTGGGAACCTACCATCATGTCAAATCCCTGGGTTTTTAGATTTAAAGATAAAACATTTAAAATATTCGGATCTGTAAGTGATACAGAATAATTAGGAAAATAATTAAAATAAATAGGTCCACTACATAAACTGGATTCAACCATTCTAAGTAATGAGTCGGAAAATCTATTATGCCTGGTGTCACGTAGGCATACTAAGATAGAATTATTAAGTCTTAAACGAGTTAAGGGTTTAACTGCAATTTGAATTAAACCTATATACAAATATTTATAATTTTTTGTTTTATGGACTTGTAATATCTTGTTAGATAATAATTGGAAATCCTCTTGGTTACTTGTAACAGATAGGGTTTGTTCTACTGTTTTGATGGCATATCCTATCTTCAGATCAAAAGTACCCTTTTTGTACACATCAGATATTGGAACTTTTGGTATGTTCCAATTTTGAATTTAGGCTTCTATATCGTTTATAATAATTTCTTCTTTATTTTTAATTCTTAGAGTACTACTAGTTGAGCTAGTTGCTTTATCTGATAGATTCTTTATAAATTTTTCCATTATTAGGTTGCGGATGAGTGTTATTTGGACTGTACTCTGTGACTACCTCTTATGTCTCTTTGACCTCAGCGGCTCTCCTGGCCTTAACGGTCTTTAGACTGGGTGTCTGAGCGTCTCTAACCTTAATGCTCGGACCAACTTTATCTAATGGATTAATTTATTAAGTTTCGTTTGATACAGTAACTAGTGTCAACTATTAATGCTTTAAACAGGGTGTGGCTCTGATACCAATTTCGACGCAAGATCTACCCTAACTAAACTACCGTAAATATGTAAAGATGACAGAGTTATAAGCTATTAATTGTTGCAGAAGTGTAACATAATAAAGAAAAGCAATTATGATAACAAGAGCAGAAAGCCAAGATATATCGAATACAATCCAAGAAGTATGCGTATAGTCACGAATTTTAAATGTAGAAACAAGTTTGAACTGCATAATACCTTTATTACAAAGATGAAAGTAGAATAACAGTACTACTTACTGATTGCATATATTCAATGACTATTACTTAGACAGGAATTGAAACAAGGATTCATGACACTCTTATTAAATTCGAATTTCTTGATAAACCAAAAATCAAAGAAATCAATACGGTTAAAAATCATATCAAACAAAAAGAAGACTTTTTAGGATCATTACAACTTGAAATCAAACATAAGATTGTTATTGAAAAACTCCAAGCTGAAGATATGATACAAAAAATACAACAACTCAAAAGTCTTATTGAACAAGAAATATGACATGAATTGCCAACTGCTTTATGGAATAGAAAACAACACATTGTGGGATTACCATATGAACCTGATTTTAATGAAACAAAAATCCCAACAAAAGCTAGACCTATCCAAATGAATACTGAACTACTCCAAACATGTCATAATGAAATTAAAGAACTACTTCAAAAAAAGCTTATTCGTCCAAACTTATCTCCATGGAGATGCTCTGCTTTTTATGTCAATAAAAATGCCGAACAATAACATGGAGTTCCACGATTAGTCATAAATTATAAACCTCTCAATAAAGTCTTACAATGGATTGGATATCCTATTCCCAATAAAAAAGATTTATTAGATCGATTAGTACATGTTGTTATCTTCTCAAAATTTGATTTAAAATTAGGATTTTAGCAAATACAGATAAAAGAAGAAGATAAATATAAAACAGCTTTTAATGTTCCGTTCGGACAATATGAATGGAATGTCATGTCTTTCGGCCTAAAAAATGCTCCATCTGAATTCCAGAAAATCATGAATGATGTATTTAATCCTTACTACAAATTTATGATTGTTTACATTGATGATGTTTTAGTCTTTTCTGATTCCTTAGATCAACATTTCAAACATCTTTATACTTTTATCAATAATATCAAACATGCTGGGTTAATAGTTTCTGCAAAGAAACTCAATCTATTCCAGACCAAAATCCGATTTCTCGGACATAACATTAATCAAGGGACAATTATCCCAATTGATAGATCAATTTTATTTGCTGATAAATTCCCCGATAAAATTCTAGATAAAACCGAATTGCAAAGATTTATAGGATGTCTTAATTATATTAGTAATTTCTATCAAAATCTTGCCATAGATGCCAAACCTTTATATGATAGGTTAAAAAAGAATCCTCCACCATGGACGGAGATCCATACTTTGGCTGTTCAACGTCTTAAACTAAAAGCCAAAGAATTACCTTGCTTAACACTATCTAATCGTACTGCATTTAAAATCATTGAATGTGATGCCTCCGAATTAAGTCTAGGCGGTATACTAAAACAACAATGTGATTCAACCGAACAATTAATTCGTTTTACTTCAAAAGCATGGAATCCTACCCAAAAGAATTATTCCATTGTGAAAAAAGAATTACTTGCCATAATACATTGTGTCACTAAATTTCAAAGTGATGTTCTGAATCAACATTTACTCATCAAAACTGACTGTAAAGCTGCTAAGGATATTCTGCAAAAGGATGTTCAAAATCTTGTTTCTAAACAAATCTTTGCCCGCTAGCAAACTATTTTATCTGCTTTTGATTTTTCTATTGAACATCTTCACGGCTCTGGTAATTCCTTACCTGATTTCCTTACCCGTGAATTTTTGCAAGGGGGGCCGTACATTACCACCACTACTTGAGCCAGACAATATTCCTTACGGTTTACAATTGTTTTTGCACAATACCAATATGAATATGAATACATCTCAAAGTAAATCTCATGGTAAACAACGAATGGACTTAGTACCCTGTACTGTACCTGGGTCTCTTATGCTCAGTTCTCCTTCTTTACCACTTACACCCATGTCACCTATGAGATCGACAAATGTGCCAGAATTCTTTATCCAGACTCCTCCGTAAAGTCCAATACATACTCCTAGTCCTGCATTCACTCCAGCTACTTACCCAAATAGACAAACCTCCTATGCTCCAAAATCAGTTTATATTGAGACTGCATTTCTAGCCGATATACCAATATGCGATAAGCATATCAACATCGACCCAAATAAATTAGCTCCCTTGTATCTAGCCAACCACTTGAACCCTTTGAATGGTGCCAAAACCCGTGAATCGTATGAAGCAGTCCTAATGGAAACTGGTTTAGTTTCCATTGTGCATTTTTACCAAGGTAATACTAAATTATATGCATATTCTAAATTACAAATTAAAAAGTGATTATCATATGAAGATTGTGGATGTAACCCCACGCAAGGCAAAAAATTATCCAATCCTGAGTTTCAATATAAATACTATAAGTATGCTGAGTACATTGAGGCCTGGCACAAGGTCTTTGCATATCAAAATCCCAATAATACTCATTCCTGGTATATCCAGTTCAAATTCCCTATTCTAGAACGGTTCCCCAGTTGGTTTCGACATTGGTTCCTGCTATGGGGATCACATACTCAGATTTTACCAGACACATTTCAAGCCTTCCAAGACAAATTTGCTATACATAATACTTGTACTGCCTAGGATGATTATCATTTGTATTTTATGACCATTTACCAAATCCCATGGATTCTTAAATGGGATTATACCCTTTCTGAAAATAATACAAATAATTTTGAATACATCCCTCGACTTGGTAAAACCATTAAAATAAAATGGTAGGATATCTACAGTACCGATCCCTCCACATTCACACTCAAACGAATATCCCCTCCATGTGAAGCACTTCATCCTCAAGACAATAATACTGTCAGTCTTCCTACTTTTTCTACATATCTAAAGAAAATGCGTCTCTCACACCCCAATGCCACATTAGAAGAACTCGAATAACACCTTCTTTATATCTTTGCAGCACCAAATATAGGACCAACTACTTCAGAAGAAACTGTACAGTCAGGCAACCCACTTCTCGAAGATTTCAGCCAAAACCCCGATGCATAGCCCGGCCCAATCGAAAAGGTTGATCTGATATGATCGAATAAAGTTGATATGACTACCTCCACAGTAAAGATTCCCCTTTTCTCTACTTTTGCTGATGACAATACACCTTCACAGTGAAGATTCCCCTTTTCCTCTACTTTTGCTGATATGACTAATTTGGAGTCACATCAAGGCTACAGTATAGATTCCCTTTGCATACGTGTCTCGCCACTCGACCTCCACCAACGCACGAAAGATGCTCTATCCCTCTCACCGACGCACGGCCCCATCCTGAGCCATCCACGCGTCCTTCTTCGTGACCCATGCCGTGACAAGACGTCCCATCTCACCCACGCAGTTTCCTTCTTCACCAAGGCATCCCTTCTCTGCCACACAACTTCCTTCTCCGCTAAGGCATCCAGATTCTTCCTCGCCTATAAATACCTCCTCCCTTCTCCAGAAACGGCAGACTTGGCCAAGGATACCACAGCAGCAGCATCAGAAGCTCATATTCCCTCATAGCTCTCATATTTTCTCAATCTCATATTCTTCTCCTTTCTTCTATTTTGTTTTTTCTCTCTTCTTCTGTAGATAGTAGGTTAGTTTATACAGTTGCTATCCAGTCGTCTGTACATCGTCAAAAGTCAGTAACTTCTGTATTTCTTTATGATTTCATAATGTGTAATTGTAATATATCTACCTTACTTTCCTATTATCCCTCTGAATGGAAACAGTTTGCAAGTCTCTGTATATGCAATCAGTAAGTAGTACTGTTATTCTACTTTCATCTTTGTAATAAAGGTATTATGCAGTTCAAACTTGTTTTTACATTTAAAATTCGTGACTATACGCATACTTCTTGGATTGTATTCGATATATCTTGACTTTCTGCTCTTGTTATCGTAATTGCTTTTCTTTATTATGTTACACTTCTGCAACAATTAATAGCTTATAACTCTGTCATCTTTACATATTTACGGTAGTTTAGTTAGGGTAGATCTTACGTCGAAATTATAAATATATATATATATATAAGGAGTAGATTCTGTACGCCCACTAGTTGACCGCTACAGTAAACGTCAATGACCCAAATTGAATCAGGGCCGATCTAGCGGTCATGACCTTTTTTCGTGTTTGAATTTTAATTTTTTTTCTATAAATTCAAATCATTTAAAATTTTAGTTGTATATTCTTCTCATCAAGGCGTACCTAATAAAAATATATAAAAAAAAAATACATAAAATAAAATTGACCAAAATACCCCTGAAGCGTTACAGGGGTATTTTGGTTAATGTTTTTCATGTAAAATATTTTTGTTTTTGTTTTTCGAAAATGCACCTATTTTTTATATATACACGCTTCAAATGATAATTTTTCTTGAGATATGTATCAAATTTAATGATGATCCTTTGGGGTCCTACACACATAAGTGTAGGTAGGGTCTCATAGGATCATTACTCGATTATTATTTATCATAAAAAAAAATTAAATGTTATATTAATTATCTCACCAATAGTTATTGACATAATAATTATCTCACTCTAGGAAGTTTAGCCAGGCCTCTGTTTGCTCAACTGAAGGTGGGGATGATGATGATGATGGGGATGACCATGACGATGATGATCAAAATACTCCTTGAAACTTTCAGAAGTATTTTGGTTATTTTATTTTATTGAAAATAATTTTTTTATATTTTTTGCTAGTGTGAGTTTAATATAGGAATGGACGTCCAAATTCCTTGTAACGTTCTAGAAAGAGATCCCCAAGTCACTGCTCCACCGGTGCGAGAGGGTCTCTCGACACAAGACCCGGGTAATGATGATTCAGATCCTGTTGAACCCTCAAATTCCCAGCCATGGATAGTCCACCACGGGCGGAGTTTACTGTGACCTAATTCAATTGCCTATAGTCTATACAAAGTCTCATGGACACATCTTTCTTCTTCACAAATAGAACAACTTTACAAGGGTATTTTGGTCAATTTTTTTCAAGTAAAATATTTTTATTTTTGTTTTTCAAAAATTCACCTATTTTTTATATACGTTCAAAAATTCACCTATTTTTTATATACACACGCTCCAAATTTCAGATCAATCCGATTTATAGAAAAAAAATTAAAATTCAAACACTACCGGACATTCAGGATCGTCAAATCGGCTCATATTCAATCTGGGCCGTTGGTGTTTACTGTAGCAGTATGATCTTTTTTCATATATATATATATAAGTATTGTTGTTTTGATGATGAAGTTCTCTCTTTCTTTCTCTCACGCACACTCAACATAAACCTCTTTCTTAATTTTTCAGTTCCAAAAGTTTAATCTATTTTGTTCCTTTTGTTTTTTCTTTTTTTTTATTGTTTGGAGGTCTCTCGCTTATACAAAAGCCTCTTTCCTCTCTCAAACATAAACCTCTTTCCTCTTCTACCTCAAACATAAACTTATTTTATCCCTATCGAACGTTTTCTTTAATTTTTTTTGATGGAGGTCTCCATCGAAAAGGGTCATTTTGATGTTGAAAAACCCTCTAATTAATCATCTTGGATATGTAAAAAAAGGAAAAATATTTCGAGTTTTTTAAATAGTACATTATGTAATACATTATTTGGACCGTCTATTTTCAATATTTTCATGTGTTCATAGATCTACCTGATTTGAGCTATTTTTTGAGGGACCCGGTTTCTATGCGGCCAAGTCTACATATGTATAAATGCGAGCCTGTTAATAAATCTATTTTTTAGATGGATTTTAATAGTTAATTTTTAAATACATGTAATCTCTAACATAAAGATCATGAATATGAATAAATAAATAAATTTTAAAAACAATAAATAATAATTCTAGTAAGAAAACATTTGGACCGTTAGTTTCTATTATTTTTAAATGGAACACCTACTTGCATCCATCTTTATGATGGATGCTTTACATTTTTTGGACCGCATATGTAAAAATGCAGTCCACCCCACATGAAACAATTTTCTTTTTTTGAATTTTTATAATTAAAAATGAAAATAGAATTTTGGGCCAACCCAGGAATTTTTTATACCAAAATTCCATCTTATGATAAATTTGAAAGTGCATCTCAATTTTATTGTTTAAGGTTCCAAACTTATACAAACCACACCCTTCTTTTAATATATTGCTCTCTACCTCACACACGTGCAGAATGGCCTTTGATGTAAATTTGTGACCTTGAATGAGACTACGGCAGTGATGTCTACAGACAATTATCATTTTTGGTATGTTTAATGTGAAGTTTATAGAGGGAAGGTACACCATGCTCTATTGGTGCATATGTATATTTTATACACCATGAGGTTTATAGTAAGAGCTCCAAGGATGAAGGGGATATTTGAAGTACTAAGTAGTGCAGCAACTATGAAGCAGTTAGTTTTGGAAAAGTATACAAAGAGGCCCTTTAATTATTTTTCGGATTGTATACAATGAGACTATTTATCTCCGGTATTTAGGTCACAATTACTTACAACCATCCAATGTGAAATGCGTGTTTTGAAAAAATTTCTTTTGAACTTAAATGCAGCCATCGAATTTTACTTCCAATAGTCAAGATTAATTATGAACATCTTGTATTAAAGGTCAATTATCTCATTATATTTTTTTTTTTTGCTTTTAGGACAAGACTATCATGATTACTCTTGTCTAGAATTAAGTGGTTGTGAACAATTAAGTGTGTAATTGACTAAGATCAAAGGTTTCCAAAAAAAAAAAAAATTCTTGAAATTCGTAACACACCCTAGGCCATCTTATTTGACATTTAATGGCTCTAAGTAATTCTGACCTCTTTATAAGGTCTTATAATATATAATTCCATTAGATTTTCTTTTGAATAAAGAAAAGCATTTAGTGGGGTTGCGGCTAGGAAATTGTAGTTTTGCTATTGAAAAACTTCCAAATTAACCATATCGACCTTAATAATTATAAATTTGAAAAAAAAAGGATTTCTAGTTCTAAAACATTCTTGTAGAAATAGAGGGTCAGTATCAAAACCTAAAGAGCAAGATGTATCGTTGTGTATCAAAAAACCTAAAGAGCAAGATGTATCGTTGTGTATCAAAACATTCTTGTAGAAATAGAAGTGTATTGTCAGTATCATAATTCTATTATGATCAAAGAGTTGGGGAAGACAATACCATGATCTCAGAGTTGGCGAGCATTATGCACGAAGGACAAAGTCATGAAGCGTAACACATTTTTTGTCACAAAGTGTGACACATTTTTTGAACCGTCCATTTCAATTGTTGACAGATAAGCCATATTTGTGCCATATTTGAAGCTACAAATTTTATAGCTTAATGAGGAAATAGATTTAGGTCATCGCAAGGATTTTGGAGCTGAAACTAGCACTTTTTGGTGGAGTTTTGAGGTACAGATTATCCAAAGTTTAAAAAATAAATCGGTGACCCGGATCGTCCACCTTAAAAATCCATCCGGATTGGCAGTTCGGATCAGCATCAGCCAAATTTGCTCTTACTAGCCTTAAAAAAATTTCAAAATTCTCTAAAATTTCCTAAAAAATCTTGTTTTCTAGGTTTCTAAAAAAAAAGGTACAGAACTATGGATTTTTCAGTTTTTTGACATCAAATGTCCACTTCTATCAAAATCATAGATCATGTACAAATCTGACAACACAGTCCTGTATTTGGTTGTTTAGAGAGTAAAAGAAACCCATGGGTTTATTGTAGCACTCAAGGTGAAGACATTCGGGAGAATGTTTATATGATAACAAACACCCCACATTTGTTGAAGGAAAAAGTTTATATAAGGATGCTACCTTATAATGTGGAGCTACGGATGTCCCTCAAAAATCCAACCAACAAGGTAGTTTTAATGCTGAAAAACTCTTTGATTGCTCATCTCGACATCGAGATGTATTACTATGAAAAATAAAAAGATTTTAAGAATAAAAAGATTTTAAGTAGCAGAAATAGTGCATTTTACAACATATTAATCATCTCGACATCGAGATGTATTACTATGAAAAATAAAAAGATTTTAAGTAGCAGAAATAGTGCATTTTACAACATATATTATCTACACCATCCATTTTCAAGATTTTCATATGTTTATATATCTATTTGATTTTAACCATTTTAAAATTTAAAATTTTATAATTAGATATAAAAATTGATTTTGAGATAATTCTAAAAACATTTTAGATCAAAATTATATACCATGATAAAATTAAAAGTGCACCTTATGGCCCTCAAATATTGGCACTTTGTGAGAATCAGCTCTCTGATATCTGATGCCCCTCTTTCATCTTGCAAGGAACCTCCAATCAGAATTTCAGCATTGCAAGTTTCCTTAACTGATCTAATAGATGCTCCTCCTCTACCAATAATGCACCCCATTTTGCCTGGAGGAACATTAAGAACTGATAAAAATTCCTCTTCAGGAACATTCCCTTCTCTGATGCACCCCATTACCATTGATGCAGAAAAATCGACAATATAATGCAGCAAGGCGCCATAGTGAATATTCATTTAATTTTTCCATCATGTTAGGATAGATGCAAAGCAGAAATAGAACATCATCTGGTGCAGTGCGAATCGTCAATTCCGATATAACTTCTTCCTTCTCAACATACGATATGCCACAGTAACGTGGATCAGCAAGGAGGCTAACAAAAGATATGTAGTCATCTCTTGCTCCTCTATCAAGGTATAGGCAATCTGAGTGCCAACAACATTCCAAATTGAAAATAAAGAGCCTCGCTTTATTATCTCTTTTCCAATCGTGAACAACTTTTGTGACTCTAGTGCAGCCTTGCAAAAGCATCTGCCCACCGCGAATAGCATCTACGAGATAAACAGCATGCTGAAATGCTAGCTGCATCATACAAAGATCAACACCTTCACAATCAAATCCAATAACCAATTGGCTTATGCTGCTTGAAAGAACAACGAAATGAGAGTCTACTATGAAATAAGATGAAAAATTAGGAGCCTATACGAATTTTTCTCATATTTCTATTTATATTTTCAATAGAGAAAGGTTTATATACTTCCCCTATACAGTATAGAAGATCTATGCTTCTCCTACCATCCATCCAGCCACTCACCATTTGATCTTAGATCCGATGTCTTAAAGTATTTTATTTTTAGTTTTTTTTAATACAAATTGTATGAATATGAAATTTGGTACGTGTCTTCTTCTCATTGAGGCATACCTATAAAAAAAATATTAAAAATAATTTTTCGATAAAATATAATGACCAAAATACCCTTTGAACTTTCAGGGGTATTTTGGTCATTTTATTTTATCGAAAACATTGTTTTTATATTTTTTTTGCTAGTGCGAGTTTAATAGAGGATTGGACCTACAAAATTTGGTGTCAAAATAGTTTATAGAAAAAAAAAATTAAAAATAAAGTCGTGTAGAGACGTGAAATTGTGATTGGGGCAATCTTAACCCTCCATTCAAAATGGACGGTCGGATAAGGAGAAATAGGAAAAGCATAAAAAGCTTGCCCTTTTCAATAATTTTTTGTTTATCTAGATATATACTATTTGATCTTTCTAGAGTTGTTATATTTATTTCCTTCCATATTTAATTTATCTCTTATTATTTACTTGAAAATATCGAACACACCTGCCGTCCGTTGATTTAACTTATAGATTTTCTTGCATAAGTTAGGCCACAATCACGTTAAAATTTTTTTTGAAAGAGTTGGGAGGTGCACTCTCTCATCCCCACATTCTCCCTCTAATGACGCCACTCTCTCACTTTTCATTGTTACAAATTTTCTCATATACTCGTATGTTCCCTCTAAGTGGTCTCCTCGTACCATATATTCATATACACTCTTCCCTTGCTCCTAAGCAAATCATTTGTATATAGATTCTCTCTCTCTAAACTTTTATATACCCATATCGCCTCTCTAAAAGGTCATGCGATCTCTCTCTTATACCAAATCTAAGTAATCTTCTCTCGTCGTCAGGTCTCACTCTACTCCTCTCTTGCCTAATGGAGAGAAAATGAGAAGAGAGGACAGTAGTGGTTATAAAAATATTTTGAAATCAACAAATTTCTTGTTTTCTTTTTGTATCTAGGTGCATAACTATGCAAGTTTTCCCTCTAAATGTTCAAATCTCTTTGAACTTTTTATTTATAATTACTTCCAATCAAGCACATAAAAGTAGATATACTTTTGTTTATGTACCCGGTTACCATACAGTCAAGCCCGCATATGTAGAAATGCGAACATCTTAATAAATCTATTTTTGAAATGGATTTTAAGACTTAATATTTGAGGACATGTAATTTCTAACATGGAGATCATGAATATGAAAAAATAAATACATTTTAAAAAATTTAAAAAATAATTCTAGTAAAAAAATATTTGGACTGTTAATTTCCATTGTTTTTAGATGGAACACCTACTTGTATCCATCTGAAAGATAGATGCTTTACACTCTTTGGACCGCATATATAGAAATGCGATCCAACAGACATGAAACAACTTTCCTTTGATTATAGGATGATTATTTTTTGTCATTTTAAATAGGGCCCACAAAAGAATATATATATATATATATACTAGCTATAATGAATAGTATAAACTCCTAGCTTCCCGTTGTCAAATCTTCATTGAGTAGTCCAAAATTCATATCACTATCTGAATTTTAATATATTTTTTTAAAATCAGATCATAATGTGTGTGTGTGAGAGAGAGAGTTGCTCATATCCCACAAAAGTTTAAGTTTTAAACTTTAAGATATTTATCTTTCATTGAAGCATTGGTGAGGTTGAAGAAAAATTGGGCACCAATGAATAATATAATATGAGAAGAAGGCATGTATACTCCGTTCCACCGAGTCGGTGTGGAGCCATCCATATGAAAATGTAGTACTTAAAGTAAATAATAAAAATAAAAACATAAAAATTAAACAAGAAATGTGGGGCCTCTAGTAAATAAAGAATAATAAATATACATATAAAAAAAAGGAAAATGGTTTGATAGGACTAACTACAACCCTATCAAAATAAATAAAACCTCACCTCATAACTCATCAAAAGTTGCAATTCAAGCATTGAAAAACTTTTACATCGATCATCTCGACTTGAACATTATGGTTGTGAAAAAAAAAAAAGATTTCAAGCTCTAAAAAAAATGTATATTGTAACAAATTATTTAGATGATATATTTCACCCTTAAAGTAAGTATTCAGAGATCCGCAATATTTGTACCATTTTTTGGTTTTTAAATTTTATTTTCAGTATTGGAAATTTATTTTAAAACTATCATGGAGATTTCTGTTGCCGAAAGTGTTTTTCAGACGGGGATTTTGGTGAGGCTTTATTTTGTTGTTTTTTAAAGCCTAGGCCTTATGTAAACTTCATCCAATAAAAAATTATATGGAATTGGCCAGTTCCAAAGCAAGAAAACAACCAGTTCTCGATATTTAGTGGGAATCAGACTGGTTCTCCCGAAGATTGATCTGGATCTGCATTTTAAAACCCCAATTTTATCAAATATCATTAAGAAACCGCCCCCTTTAAATAATTTCTTTCTACCTTCCCACCATTATAATTTAATCGCTGCTCGTATCCAATATTGTGATTCTCGTTTGTATTGCTTCTTGTCATTCATTAACTAGAATACGGAAATAATGTTTCAAAAAATATTATGAGACGCATTTGTCATTCCATTGCAAAATCATTAAAATGATCAATGGGTCTCAATTAATATTAGATAGTTTACTTCATGGCGTCATTCCTTTAAATGCCATCTAAGAGGTCTGGACCACTTACAAAATCATTAAAATGGCCAATGGGTCTTAATTAATATTAGATGGTTTACTGCATAGTTATCAAGACTGGATTTGACAGATAGTCTCCAACCTGTTCATGTTTTGATTGGTTTGGTCTAAAGTAAAAATCAATTTAGTAAAAAACAGATTAAAATTATTCTTGTACAAGTTTTAGCCGATACGACCAACCGGTTTAGACCAACTCAATTTTGGCCAAAACAAAGTGGGCCAATTTTATTTTGACACATCACATTTTAAAAACTATTATTCATTTTTTTAATATTTTAAATCTAATTTTCAATTGGTGGTTAGACAAATTTTGATTTGACTAGATCCCTCACTGACTCAATGGCAAATCCAATCTTGATAACATTGGTTTACCTTTAAATTTCATTTTATTTTACCTCCTCAAATTAAAACTTTAAAGTTACCTAAATTGCTCTTGTTCAAAAGGTCGGAACCAGAATAAACAAGAAAGTTTAGCACTTAGACCCATTCTAAACAAGTAGCGGTACTCTCACTATTTGGTTCGAGCTTCTTAGATAGGCAAATTACTGAAATGGCCATATTCATTTAGGAGTTTCAATCCAAACCAGGGGCAATTGAGTATTTTTTTAATGATGATTAAGATGTTTGATTCCCTTCATGATTTTGTAAAGGGTTTTAACATCTTGAAGTATTAAATTTAATATTTGTACTGGAAAATGAGAAGAAGTTTGAATAAAATAAAAGCTTAAATAACCGGGAAAACGGATAACAAAAAGTGGTTGGACCATTTTAACCATTAGAAGAAGTTTATACATGGCCTAGGTTTTACAATAAAGTAAGCAGCATTTCAAAACTTAGCTAGAAAATGCATTTCTTGACACCTGAAAATTATCAAATTCATCATTGCCCCCCTTGCGCTCGCAAAAAAAAAAAAGAAAAAGGATTTCATGCTTCGTCAATTTTTTAAGTATTTATAAATCAATTTATACTATTTTTGGAGGAAAAATAGATGTTCAAGTTATCAAGTGCACATTTTTTATCTAATTTATTTCAATAAATCTATTTGATAGAGATAGATTTCCTCAAACCTCTAATACTATACAAAAAAATTCCCAAGAAATGCTAATAATTTTTGTAGCAGCGTTTTGGAACTCATTTCGAAACAGATGGTAGTGCGTCCACATGCTGTGGACGCTGAAAAGGTCCACAAGCACATTTCAATGGTTTGGATTGAACCAGCCTCATCTAACGACCAAAATAAATATAGTTTTTTTATTTAAAAATGATATTAAGTTGAATTTTTTTATAAGAAGCATTGAATAAAAATAATTCAGAAATATTTTGAATAAAAAATAATGATCAAAATAGTTTGGAGGTATTTTGGTTTTTTTTAAATATTTTTTAATTGTTTTTATTTTGAGTAATGATACTATGAGACCTTCCCACACCCATGTGAGTAGGACTTTAAAGGATCACCATTAAATTTTAACACATATCTCTAGAAAAATTATTACATGAATGTGGGATTTGAGTGAATAGGTTTATTGATAACTTTTTTTAGAGATCTATGTAAAAATTTAATGGTGATCGTTTGAGGTCCTACTCACATGGCTGTGGGAGGGTTTAATTATATTTATAAAAATAAACCCTTACCCTAAAATTTAAATAAATATTTTATTTAAATAAAAATAAAAAATAAAATATGAGTAACTTTTTACCATTAAATTGGGCCTTGTCAAATGTCAACCATTCCAAGGGTGCTTGTGTGCCCTTCCACCCATGCATATGATATTTTTCCTTTTCGTGCACATGATACTTTTCCCTTTCGAAAAGGACTCGGGTTCTATGCACCAAAGTCTGTTATGTAAAAATGTGGGCCTCTTAATAAATCTATTTTTTTTAGATGGATTTTAAGAATTAATTTCTAAAGACATGTAATCTCTAACATGGAGATCACGAATATGAATAAATAAATAAATTTTAAAAATTATAAATAATAATTCGAATAAGAAAACATTTGGACCGTTAGTTTCCATTGCTTTTAGATGGAACACCTACTTGCATGCATCTTTAAAATGGATGCTTTACGCTTTCTGGACCGCACATGTAGAAATGTGTCAAGCCCGCATGAAACAACTTTCCTTTCGAAAATCGTATTAAACTACTTTCCCATTCCGAAACACTTAAAAAGCAACTGGTTTCTCAAAAGTCTTTGTTTGGAGGAAGTGTTCGACAAACAAACATGCCCTTAAGTCATCTCCCTAGTGCCCAAGCTTTACTTGAGCAGGCATGTTACTTCTTTTTTTTGGGGTAATTCAGTGGGGATGATGAGCCCTTACCTCTTTTTATGAAATCATTCGTGGTTTTTAAATACCTTAGGTAAGAATGAAAGCCTAGATCTTTGTTGAGGCAGAAGTGATGCTACCACCACGACCTCAACTCCATTCTCAAAAGTTGTAAGTTGTAAGTCAATGGGGATTTGAGCCCCTACCCTTTGATGAGAATAGAATGATCATGGGGCTCGATAATACTACTACTAAGGCCCAAGTCATTCTCAACAATGAGGAGAATAAAATTACACCCACTTTTAAGGTTCACTAGGCAATCAGGAGAAAGAATGTGTAGTCATAAATAAATTTAGAAAATTGAATAAAAAGTTACACAAGACATCAATTTATCCTGTAAAAGTAAGACGTACCTCAAAAAACTGCTGGAGAAAGTTCTTCTTATGCCAAAACAAGAACCATGAAAACCTTTAGTCGATCATCTCAACCTCAAGATATAGAAATGAATAAACGGACCTTGATGAATGGATATTAAAAAATAATTTTAATATCCTAAAAATAATATATCTTATAACAAGTTATTTAGACGGTCCATTATAAAATTTTCAAAAAATGATATATATCGGATATCGTTTTTCCAAAATCGAATGGTCCGGAGAGCTGTAATTCCAAAATCAAAAGGTCCGTAGAACTGTAACGGTCCGGCCTACGCAAAGTCCCGAGTGAGGAGAGCTCGAGAACGGTCTTAACCTTTCGATCTCTTACCATCAACCAAACCACGCCGCAAAGCATCAGAAGCTGTAAATTTGTAAGGCCATCAAAACCACAAATTTCAAACAAGAAGGTGGTACTTTCCCTTTGATCACAGGCATCCAACTCCTAGGCATCAACAGTACTTGGTCTAATTCACCCGTATGGAAAGCAACATTATCATTCTTCAAAAGATGAACCCACCTGCCGATCCATGGCCATTGATTGCAGCAATAGTGGGTAACCCTAGTTTCATCATTTTACATCGAGGCCACTAGAGAAGTACTTGCCTTCATTTGTGCTGAAACGAGCTTTAGGACCAGGAGCCGCGTGAGCAAAGTTCAAAGCTTTTGTTATGTCGATTGAATGTTCGCCGTGGCCAGTTAGAGTTAGTACAAAGACATTGCCCCCTCTTCATGAGCCAGCAAGTGAAAGAAAGTCCCATGTGATCTTTTATCGGGGAATACATCCATCTTTTTTTTTTTTGGCAAAACATCACTTGCATGTGGTCTTTATTATAATAAGATAAATTTCAAAATAAAATCAACATAGCAATAAAACAAAGATCTTAACAACTTGATGTCATTTAAACAACTATACACTATGCTTAAGAATAAAAGATAAGATTGCAAGAAACAAAAGGAATAGTGTCAGAGATTACCTCAATCGAGCTTATTACGCCCCACACTGAATAAAAGATAAAATTGTAAGAAACAAAATGAATAGTATCGGAGATTACCTCAATCGGGCTTATTACACCCCACACTGAGTCACCATCATCCGATGGCGCGGGATCAACGGTCTAACTTCAATCTTGAACCGGGAAAGCAAATTTCGGCCAAGCCATACCAATAGAACATGAACCCCTTTGATCACAAACTCAAACTATCAAACCTTTGGTGAATTCTCTTAGCAACCTAGTTTGAGATAGATGAATTCTTTTTTTCTAAACCCTAAAACCCTTACCATAAATCCATATTTGAGAGATAGGAGAGAGAAAAACTTCATAACATAAACCCTTAGGTTCTTTCATAATGTAGGAGAGAGAGATCAAACATAACCTAAACCCTTAAGTTCTTTCATAATGTAGGAGAGAGAGATCAAACATAACCTAAACCCTTAGGTTCTTTCATAATGTAGGAGAGAGAGATCAAACATAGAGATAAACTTTCTTAAGAGAGATATAGAAAGATAGGTGTAAAGATTTTGGGTAGAGACAATCCCTTTTTTATAGACTTGAACAAGATTAGAGTTTCTTAGAGTTTTCATCGGCTTGCATATTCTTGTGAGAATGAACATAGACCATCGATCAAGAGTGACTTGTGGGATGAGAGATCTGAGCCATCCATTCCATAAATGGGCCATCAACATTATGAAAGGTGCATGAACTATTATCCCCTTTTTCTTAACCATTTTTTCATCAATAGAAATTAAATAAATTAAATCTAATTAAAATATTATGCATTCCATAATCTTTCACAAAATATTCCAAAGATATATCAAGTCAATATACACTTTCAATATTTTGTCAAAATATCTCATATCTTATTTGACCTCATGCCATAACATAATATTACCAAAATATAAAATAACTTAAACTCCAATAAAGAATCCAATGGGTGAGGCGTGCCACCCATGTGTGGCACATGTGAGCCCCACCCACTTGACACATGGTGGGCTCATGTACACTATGGGCCCCTCCATGATATTTCATATAATTTTAAATTATCAAAAAAAAATTCTAAAACATTATTTGAAGTATATAATTTTGTAAAATCAATATCTTCATTTTTATAAGTCCAAAAAAATTATAAATAAAATATTAAATGACTCATAAAAATTTAAATAATAATTCTAAAATAATTTATATTATAAAACAAATATAATTAAATTAACTTGATAGGAAATGGATCCATATAGTTAAAGAATTTAATCAGCAATCATGGGGCACTTCACCTTCAACTGTGGACTACAGACCACATTTGCCTTATCGAACCGACCCAGTATTTCCCATGACCCACAGTCCAAGCAGGGGCTCATTAGCGGGTCACCAAAATCTGACAGATGAGCCAAAGGGTCACAATCTCAGTTTGTGGACTACAGGTCCTCCCTTAGAGACAAGTCAAGGTTACCAAGACCTTATGCGACCACAGCTCTATGGCGCACAGGGGTATCTCTCGCGCATGCATACGATTTACCTTAAAAGGTGGATTTCTGGCTTTTTCGAACGATCTATCGATATGCATGCCGTGTGATGGTACAAGGATGAGGTTTTGGCCCCTGTCTCTATAAGCCACCATCACACAAAACGGTCACACAGTCCCTCGGCTCACTCATCCGGGCATTTTCTCCGACCTCATCAAGGGCTAGCCCATAAACCCTCATCAATTGTTCTTCATGCCCATGTAGCATGGGTTTTTCCCAACCCACTGACCTAAATCGTTAAGCACATATCGATATCAGCAAACCATCATTTGCTTAGTATGGTCCACGAGATACCATATTTCCATTGAGTTCATGTTCCATTATATTATTTCATTTTACAAGCACTCATAAAGCCTTTAAAGGCCACATAAACCCAATAGCAGACCTTTAGTTGCAAGAGAGTTACTGATTGATCCATGGAGATTGATAGTTGTTTTCCTCGTCCTTTATATAAGAGAAATGGGTTTCTTTGTAATAGAATAATAGACTTTAGGGTTTATCCGGAGAAAATATATAAAGAATTTCCAAGGTTTCTCTGCAAATTTATAGAGTTTCTCTATAACTCAAAGGAAGAAGCCAACAAGAACAATCTTTCAGGATTATCTCAAGAGAAACCTGAGAGATTTAAGGTTTATGTAAATTTCGGTTTCTTGGTAAAATCAATGTAGAAATGAACTTCTAGGGTTTCTCGTCTCTCATACGGATCCACTCTTTCTATGAGAGAGAAGCAGGGGAATGGTTTCTCGTCTCTCATAAGGATCCACTCTTTCTACGAGAGGGGTTTAATACAAGAAATTCAGTTTGAGTATCATTTCAATTTTTGAAAAACTGGAAAACAAGCATTTTAAATTTTTTTAAAATTATTAAGGTGGAAAAAAAACGGGTACGGGTGTTAACAGAAACTTAAAAAGAAATTTTGTAATAACATTAAATATAATATATATATATATAAGTATTTCCAACGCTTATAGGCGAAAATAAATAGTGATTCGCCTACTCTCATCACTGTCGAAATTTCATCGCACGGTCACGAATGTCTAGTAGTGTTTTATTTTTAATTTTTTTCTTACAGATCGGAATGACCTGAAATTTGGATGGTATGTACATCTTACTGAGGCGCATATAATAAAAATATAAAAAAAATTATCCGTAATAAATTGACCAAAATACCCCTAAAACTTTTCGGGGTATTTTGGTCAATTTTTTTCATGTAAAATATTTTTTTTTTATAATTTTCGAAGATTTCCCTTTTTGATGAATACACGCTCCAAATTTCAGGTTATTCCTATTTGTAAAGAAAAATGAAAAATAAAACACTACTAGACAATCGTGACTGCGCGATGAACTTTGGACGGCGATGGGGTAGACGAAACTACTGTTCATTTTCGCTTATAGATGTTGCATTGTGTTTTCCTATATATATATAATTTATTATTATTATTTTATTATTATTATTATTATTATTATTATTATTATTATTATTATTATTATTCTACTTAATCTACACCAGTTTTCTAAAATTTCAAGTTAGGGGTAAGAGTTTGATGATGGAACTGCGTAGGATTTGGGGATCCACCTTAGTGTTTAGGGTTAATGCCTTATATAAACCACAACAAAATGATAATGAAATTTTATGAAAGGTGCTTAAGAAAAAAAACAAAAAACAATAAACATAATGATATGACTTAGTATAAAAGAAAAATGTAATAATAAAACCAAGGTTTGAAAATTCGCCAATTGGATCCTTGTCGTGTATTGGGAACCAATCGTGCCTTCT
>NW_006499801.1:3593532-3623567 GCF_000471905.2 Amborella trichopoda
AAAGAAGACATGGGATCAACAGAGGACATAGCACCAGTCCCTTCAAAATACCTTGTATTTGCTTACTACATAACTGGCCATGGCTTTGGTCACGCTACTCGTGTAATTGAGGTACTGATCTTGTTTCATAATCCCTTGATGATCACGTGATTTGGGACACTATGATTTTTGTATATTTGATTTGGTATCCCACTTATTTATTTGAAAGTTGGGAATTATTGTTATGGTGCGTGGTGAGCTTTTACTCGCCTTTTGTTGGATTCCCAAGTGTTTTATGTTTTGTGTTTTGTGCAGGTTGTGAGGCATCTAATTGCAGCTGGACATGTTGTTCATGTAGTTACTGGTGCCCCTGATTTTGTATTTACCACTGAGATACAATCACCAAATCTATTCATTCGCAAGGTTAGTTGAAAATGAAAATGTCACGTGCAGTTCAGGCAGGCTGAGGCTCCAAGTGCCCTCTAGGGCAGAAGGCACCTGCGCCTCGTCCTCTGTGTGTGTGTGTGTGGAGAGAGAGAGAAAGAGAGGAAAATGTCATATGCAGTTCAGGCAGGCTGAGGCTCCAAGTGCTCTGTAGGGCAGCAGGCGCCTGCCTCGCCTCGTCTTTTGTATGGGTGTGTGTAGAGAGAGAGGTTGTGCCACCAAGCTCTTAGGCTAAGGGTCCAAGCTCTTAGGCTAAGTGTCAAAGCTCAAGGAACACATCGAGTCAAGTGCAATAGAAAGTGCATACTAATGGGTTGAAAATTTTTATAACTGAATTTCTAAGGGAGTTTTCAATTTTCCATATAGAAATCCTATCCAAACTCTGATCCTTATCATTTTTTTCATTTTTTATTGTCGCTTTTTAATATTTATTTCATGTGCTCTCGCCAACTTATCTTTGTGGTAGCTTTTACACTAATAAGGTTCACCTCACATGCTCAGAATCAACTGAAATCCATTTCTGGTGCAGAGAAGCTCTCTCTCTCGCCCCTCCCCTCCCCCCCTCTTGCTTCTTTTGGTGTTGAGAATTTTTCTCTCCTGCCACGCCTCATGTGTTTAGAAAATTCCTACCTAAGAAGTCATAGATAGTGACATTGTTGTTCCTACTTTAAAACAAGTTGCTTTTCAATTAAACATTTTCAATCATAGTTGATGTGTGTTACATGGGTAGACTTTTTTTGGTGTCAGGTGTCAACACTTAGATATATATTGGCACTCCCTAACACAAAGTAGACATGTCATCCATATGTGCCTGCAGCAGAATGTATATGTTGTGTGTACCGAACACGGATATTAGAAGTGTTGGTTTACAAGACACTCCATGTCATATGTGTTTTTAACTAACAAAAGAAAGGCAATGGTGGATAAAACAGTCTACCAACCCACTACAAGTAACCATGTGAATATTTTTTTGCAAAATTATAATATTTATAGGTGTCTTGATATTTATTACCAAAACAAAAGAAAATGACATGGTCTCTGCTTTGAAGTTTTCTTGCAACAAAGCATTTTAATTCAATGTTTCAATTTTAATTTTCATATACTTTTTATAAAAGAATTTTATAAGAAATACATTTATGACACTTTTCAAGTCTGTAGTGGCTTTTTAGCTCAATGTACTAGACACCTTACACATGTACTGGACAGTGAAACTTGTGTTAGTGCCATTTAGCACTGCACTACACAGATTTAAAGAGTAATCTTTGGGACCGCAGGTGTTACTTGATTGTGGAGCTGTGCAAGCAGATGCTCTGACAGTGGATCGTCTTGCCTCCTTAGAAAAGGTATTGAAGCCCCATAGGAGATCAAATATGTTTTGTCTTTTTCATTTATAGGTTGGTATTGTCTATTTCAGTTCTTAAGTCTTTATGGCCCATTAGCCTATAACCCCAAAACAGATGTTGCGTTTGTCCAATTTGTGGACTTTAGCATACTTTTCAGAACTCGTTGATTTGCTCACCATGATTTCAACATGGAAAAGTACCTACTTCTTGACCTACTGATGTCTTTAGATATTGAACTTGAAAGTGCTGTATTACACTTCCAAACTTACAATATCCATAATACCTTGGTGTCCTACTCTTAACACAATGTGTTTATATCTTGCCTATCGGTATGTTTATTTGGTGAAGTGGGTTTTCTGCCTTGGATTTGACGATTCTTATTTCTTTCACCATGTTGTCATTTACTGATTGATCTCTTCTGGATTTTATTCCTTTTTTTTTTTTTTGAGATATGTCGGGTTAATCTCTTCTGGAATTATAAACAGTATTCTCAAACAGCTGTGGTACCTCGGGCTTCTATATTGGCTACTGAAGTAGAGTGGCTAAACTCCATAAAGGCTGATTTGGTGGTACGTCATTATGCCCCTTTATACTTCTAATCGGTTTATCTATATGTTGACTACAAGTTTGGTGTTGCTGTATTCTGTCTATTAGTTTTTGAAGTAACCACCATCTTATATTGCATGTTCTTTGTATGTATGTTTGGTTTGCAAGTTCAAGTTATAAATCCAAAGCTGTATTTATGATGCCTCAGTTTGGAGCTGCATTATTTACTGGACCTGCACATTATTCTTTTGCTTCTAATTGCAGCCTTAAATATGTTTTAAATGGAAAAACCCACGTTTTCCCAAAACAGGTTTCGGATGTTGTACCTGTTGCCTGTCGTGCAGCTGCAGATGCTGGAATCCGCTCTGTCTGTGTAACAAATTTCAGGTGAATGTTCTACACTAGTAAAGGGCTTCATATAAATGGAGATTTTATATACAGTTCTCCTTTCAGTGACCAGTTTGACTGGTTCATTGGTAGTTTACTTTTGGGTAAAGAAACATCTGGAGCGTTTGAATTGATCTATAAATGATTTAGGTTATTGCTTTTTCCTGGTAACTTCTTTGGGATTCTTTTGCTCGATCACCTGAAGGCTTTCTTATCGTCCAGTCATCATCATTTTGGTTTCTTTCAGCTAACACAGTTTTTTTACATATGTTATCCTTCCTTCTCGGAATTATGTGCCATATTTTGTTTTCTAGGTTTCTGGCTTGCAGTGTCATGGTTAGCCAATTTCTTTTTCTCCCTATGTGATAGTTTCCCTATTGATGATAACCAATTTGATACCCCCCTGATGCTTGAATCCCCAAAATGTTTTTAGCTGTTTGTGTGTCTAATTCTATTCTTGATCCTTGTAGTTGGGATTTTATTTACGCCGAATATGTAATGGCAGCAGGATACCATCATCGTTCAATTGTTTGGCAGGTGATTCATCTTGTTTACTTGTGAATGGCATAATTTTGATCATATTGGTTTGCCAATCTAATTATCTTTTGTTGATCATTTGGAAAATCAAATACAAATGATTGAGCAACAGCATCCAGTAAAAGAAAAAGTTTGGTTAAGAAATTCTCTTTAAATTCAGCATTAGTCTTAGCCTTGCAGATCTATGCATCTCACTTGATTATGTTTTATGTGCCAAGTGACAACCTTTCCCTAAATATCTGTTCTTCACTAGTTCATTAGGAAAAAAATTACCCAGATGGATTATGTAGGTACTGCTTCTAGTGTGCATCAATAATTTTGGCACGGGCCCTCACTGCTGGTTTGGTTGATGTTTTTAATGTAAAACGTGGATTTCATGGCTCCTGGATGGAGACATGTAATCCAAACAAAACCTTTTCTTTTAGATGTTTATAAATCACACAGGACAAGGCATACTCGAAGTGGAATATCAATAAATCTAATTGAACTCTCTAAGTTTCCCTTCACAAACAAAAGGAATTGCTGCCTAGTTTGGTTTTGGTCAACGCTTTGATGGATTTAGCCCGTTCAAGCAATGACTAAAGTTACAAATTTATGAAAGAGTTTTTTTTTTTTTTGGTTGGAAGGGGGGGGGGGGGGGGGTGTTGCATCATGGACTGTCATTGTAGAGCAGTCAAAAGCAGAAATTGATATAGGAAATCATTTGTTTTGCATATGGGGTTGGTCATATTGTCATTTTTTTTTGTGTTTTCTGCCTTAGATCTTTTGAATCTTCTCTACCAGAGAACGTCACTTGTATTTCTTAACTTAAATGAAAAATGGATTTCTTTATGACCTGAGTACTGCAGTTTTAGAGTGAGTTGTAACCTATTCATCATTTCTTTAGCATTAACCATGTTCATCAACCTAATTACAGAATATTCGTTGGCTTTTCGTGCTTTCCTCCTTTTCATTTTGTTGACACATCCCCATTCTATTTTTTTTGTTATTTAATTGATAGAAGTGTAATTTTTTATTTCTGTGACATCTGACTGCAGATAGCAGAAGATTATTCTCATTGCGAATTCTTAATCCGCCTCCCAGGATATTGCCCAAGTATGTGTAACATTTATTTCATAATTTTTTTCTTTGTTAGAACATACTTTCTTGGCATGTAAAGCCTTTTGCCAGATCCTGTTGGGACCTTTATTCTGGTCTTTGTTTTGTTTCTTTTTATTTTTCCAAACTGCAGTGCCAGCATTCCGTGATGTAATTGATGTGCCACTTGTAGTGAGGAGATTACACAAGGATAGAGCTGAGGTGTGGACTGTCTGCCTCTAGAAGCTGACTAGGATTTAGATGCTTATTTGACATTGTGTTCTTGTGGTACAGGTCAGGAAGGAACTCGGGATTGGAAATGATGTTAAACTAGTTTTGTTTAATTTTGGTGGACAGGTCAGGACCTTCATCTAGCGTTTTATCGAACTTCTATTGTTGAATAGAGAGAGATGGTAACTGTGGCTTCGTACATAGGAACTGTGGAAAGTAGGGAAACACTCCATACATGCATCCCGTGATACTTACTTTCTTGTCCGAGAAAATAACCGATGTGTTGGCTGGAGTGGGATCCTTAAACTGCCACTGATCTGCAGGATCTCCACTATAAGATAATAAATAATCCAATAGCTGTTGTACTCTTTTCTACCCTGTCTGGTCACCATTTTTCTTTTTGTAGGAAATCTGATCATGTTATGACGTAGATCGAAACTGTTAAAGGGATCTTTGGCTCTCCCATTACACTTAAGTGCACCTTCATTACTTCCCAACCTCATCCCTGATTGAACCCCTGATCCTTGCTGGACCTTGGTTGCGAAAAGAGTTGTCATCAAAGTTGAAGTCTAGTTTCAATTACCCTCCCAAATCCTATATCTGATGCCCCTCTGAAATACTATAAACCAACCCCCTGATGCCCCTCTGAAATACTATAAACCAACCCCCCCCCCCCCCCAAATACTCCCAAGTGTTTCTTCATCCTAGTTGGATCTTTGTTGTGAAACGTGTTGTCTTCAAAGTAGAAGTCTGGTTTCAATTACGCTCCCAACAATGTTTCAAAAAGCGGACCACCCAGCGCCTAGGCAGTTCTGGGGGCTTGAGCGCATCGCCTAGGCCTAGGCGCCCAAAAAAAGCGGATATCCTGGGCGCCCGGGAACCTGCCTAGGCGCCTGCCCAAGGCCTGCGTCCCACCCAGGGGTGGAAATGCCCCTCGTTGAGGGTATTCTGGGGTCATTTTTTTAATACTAAAGGTGCAAAATTGTGGGTTTTGAAACCTAAAACCCATTAGAGCGAGAGAAAAACCCCCCAAAAAAAACTTTCTACTGGGCCACTCAGGTTCCACCTGGGCGCTTGCCTAGGTGCTGGTCGGCCTGGACCCCCCCGACTGCTAGGTGCCTCCTAGCGCTTTTTGAAACACTGGCTCCCAAATTCTATAGCTGATGCCCCTCTGAAATACTATCCCCACCCCATGTACTCCAAGTGTTTTCTTCAATAGTTATAGCTGTTTGACATGTGAGCGTACCATCAAGCCTTTGGCATTTTCCATGTGCAGCAAGCTGGCTGGACACTGAAGAAGGAATGGTTACCAGATGGTTGGTTATGTCTGGTAAGCATAGCTGTAGCGATCAGTACGTTGTTTTTTTTTCATTGATATTGCGGTAGCTTGGATGTTACCATAATAATGTCTTTCTGTTCTTTGATGAAGGTGTGTGCAGCATCTGACAAGCAAGAACTTCCACCTAACTTTATAAAGCTTCCAAAAGATGTCTACACCCCTGACTTAATAGCAGCATGTGACTGCATGCTTGGTATGTAAGCTTAGTTCAGGCATAAACCATGAGATTTGTGTTAAGGTTCAGGTCTACTTGTAAACTTACTTGGTCGGCTCGATACACTTATCTTTCAGGGAAAATTGGATATGGTACCGTCAGTGAAGCTCTTGCATACAAGGTGCCTTTTGTATTTGTACGTAGAGATTATTTCAATGAAGAACCTTTTTTGAGGAATATGCTAGAGGTATATAACCAAGTTCTCTAGATTATTTTTCTGCGTTCACTTTCTTGCATATGTATTGTACTTATGTTGCTGACTGTATTGGATTTTGTGTACGCACATGTTTAAACAGTATTATCAGGGTGGCGTCGAGATGATCAGACGAGACCTACTGACTGGACATTGGATACCTTACCTTGAGCGTGCACTAAGTCTTAAGCCATGCTATGAAGAAGGCATTAATGGTGGTGAGGTACGATTTCTATTCTTTGTAACTTCTGAGTTTGGAGGCTAATGCCCCTGCTTCTAGTGCAATACATTTTATCCATGAGCTCGGACATTGGTTAACTATTCCCTGGACGGGGGAGGGAAGGGGGGCCGGGGGTAGGTTCAGGTGGTAGGTTGTCTTTTATCAATAAATTGCATTTACTATTTACTTTAATGGAAAATATTTTGCCCTGAAGAGTAAGGTGTTTAAGAATTTCAGAATGCATAATTCTTAAATTTCAGTCCGACTTCAAAGTTTGTTTTTAGAAAAAAAGATCCTGAGATAGTGGAACTGAATTTCATGAATTCTTTCATTATGGTTTCAAAATATGAATTTTAGTTAAAGTCACAAATTTGAAGATCATTTGGAACTACTCACGAATTTTCAATTAGTTGAATTGTCTTTGAAATATTATTTTTATGGACATGTGGATTGTGTACAAATGTAAATGCTCTCTCCTCAAGGGTGTAGGACTCTTTGAACAGAAATGTGGAGTTATGATTCTCATAAAATATATGGAGTTATGCTTCTCATAAAATATATGTACACTGATAATTTGAAGGAATGGTTATCTTGTTGGTTGTCAGGTTGCTGCTCGCATACTGCAGGACACAGCTATTGGGAAAATACATACATCTGATAAGGTAATTCAGCAGGGCGATTATTGGCCAATGTTGTTTCCGTTGGCTGCAATGTCTTAAGCAAGTGATTTTGCCCCCATAAGTTGTCATAAGCACACTTGTTTGATTCATGGACCTTGAAACCCAACGTAATATTTGGCTTTTGTGATTAAACTTGCTATACCAAATCATGCCTTAGTTTTTTTCTTTTTTTTCTTTTTCATCTTGAACTTTTGATATCTGTCATCACCTCCCTTGTGTACACACAATCTATTCTACATTTGTTAAGCTTGTAGCTAGAACATCTCTCATTGAGAAATGGACCCTACAATGAGAGGGGGCTTATGTAGGTCACCTAGAGAGATTTTAGGGTGGGGCAGTTACAAATCATAGGTTATAGCATGAACCCACATTAGGTCTTCCTCTTCCCCATTTTAACCTATCTCTTCCTATATTCTCTCTTTTTTGAGAAGGAACTAAATATCTACTAATTGAATTTATCTATTCCTATATTCTCGCACTATTTGAATAGGGAGGTGATCTCCTAATTCAAATCAAAGGGAATCTACTCTACAGATATTAAGCCATAGTTAAGGGTAGGACATGTGAATATGAGAGAGGGCTTATGTAGGTTACTGAGAGAGAAAGATTTGGGGTTAGACAGTTGAAAATTTTTAAGATATGACATGAAAAGGCATGTTGGTTATATATATTTATAAATTCTCTTTCTTTTTAGATAGGAAAGTAATTATCTCCTAATTAAAAATCAAAGGGAAAGAAATTTTATGAGAGATTACCAAAAGAGATGCAAAAATCTGAGGGAATGTTTACCTAATCATATCTTTGAAATGTCTCCTATGGATATCTTCCATAATTTAAGAAAAATTCAAGTGATAAAAAAAATCTCAAGAGAGAATTGTAAAGGGATGCCCACTTTCAGCCAATAATCATTGTGCTCCATTTATGTTTATTTGAGGATTTATCTATTTAACATTTTAATAATTTACATTTTTCATTTGATGCTTAATGCTTAATGCACTTAACCACATGCAAGAAGTAGCAAGTTCATTTCTGAAACAGGCACCTTTAGGTGCTACTCCATTTTTTTGTCATATCAGTTGTACATTGTAGGCCAAGTAGTACAATTCTGTAACTCAACCCAAAAAATTGTGCAATTATGTAGACATCAGCGACATTATTCTTGACTATAGCGCTTGAAATATGTCTTACAAGTTTTGGCCACTAGTTTCCAAGTTCTTGCTGGTATTATGTTCCTAGAACACCATTCATGCTGACTTGTTTTTTTACTTGGGAGATGATGAAGTATCTTTTTATCTAAATTTATCCCATAAAAGGTATTTTGTTGTCTATTGGAATTCATTGTTACTTATTTTCTTTTTTGTTACCATTATTGGAGTAAATTATGGAGGAAATCATTGTCATTGTTGTAGAGGACATGTTTGTTTGAATCAAACCGTAATGGTGTCATGGGAGATTCCTTAGCACTTTGAGAGTCCTTTACTTACCTTGATTTGCCCCTAAATTCACCTAGTCTCATTTTGAGCCAGTAGTTCTAACTTGTTTCTTGGAGTCCTGTTTACTTTGTTTTCTACCCCTACTTTTCTGTTTTCATATGTCTGCAACTGGTGCAACTTGATCTATGCATTCCTTATTTGATTCAATGCAATGTCTTACTCAAAATAAATATGACCAATCATTTTGTTTTATGTCTCTAAAACATATTTCTAACTCCATGTATATGATATTAGTATATCTTCCAGTCTTATAACTTATACTGCATTTGCGAAAAAACCTGCAGAATCCAGTCTGGCATGATGCATGAGAAGATGTTGTTAGTTTGAGATGCACATCCCACTCTGTGATAATGCAAAAAACCAACAATACATGGTTTCACATCATATTTGAAAAGGCATCAGGACTCCCTTTCTTCAGACTGTATTGGGTGTAAGAAAGGCAATTGAGCCCTGCCCATAATCATGGTGTGCCTAAGTAATTACATAACCCAAATTTAAGAATAACTTATTTTGTAGTGGTAGTATATGGGCCGAGAGAAAATGGACTCAGCCTTTATAAATACATACTTTTAAGGTACTTAATTTGAAACTGTTTACTTATTACCATGATATTGACTAAAGGGAAATTTATCCAAGTACCCAAGAGAGATTAGGATTTTAACAATATAGCCATATCTTTTTATTTAAAATTTAAACACCCATCAAAAGACACATGATGAAAATGATAAATACTTCAATTCTTGTGGGTATTATGATAAATTTCCTTTAATTAAATATGTTTTGACTTTGTTCCATTCAAATATAGTTTAGTGGAGCAAGAAGATTGCGAGATGCCATTGTACTTGGCTATCAACTACAAAGAGCCCCAGGACGAGATATCACTATTCCAGAATGGTATACACTTGCGGAAAATGAACTTGGTCTCCGCCCTGCAGTACCTAGACCTGAAATTCAAGAGAAAGGCTCTCTTACAGAACCGTAAGTTTAAAAATCTCCTGTAGTATGCTTCCCAGCTTCTATGTTAATTTAGAATTCATATATACTTATCCAAATGGGCCCTCTCCCTTGTCTTGGTTAGATTCATTGAGGAATTTGAGATTCTTCATGGAGAGCTGCATGGTCTTTCCGATACAGTGGCTTTTTTGAAGAGCTTGGCTGGACTAGATTCGGCGTTTGATGCAAACAAAACTACGGAGAAACGCCAAATGAGGGAACGTGTTGCCGCTGCAGGACTCTTTAATTGGGAGGTCCTCTACAAATGCTTTACTAATTGCAATTTGCTTCTAGTACTTATTTTTGTTTTAATGTACTGCATACAAATGATTTATATACATTGTATGCAAGTGTGGTGCGTTTCTGCATGCACCGAAAGAATTCAAAATGGTGGCCTTGACACATCTGCCTTGATAATCGATAATTTAATTAACAAGAGTCCTCGCGATGCAGGAGGATATATTTGTTACCAGAGCTCCTGGGAGGTTGGATGTTATGGGGGGAATTGCAGACTATTCAGGAAGCCTTGTTCTACAGGTTGGATCTTGTTGATTCTTCTCATTTATGGTGGATCTATTTTATATGTTGGTTGCAATTATTATTCTTAAGGTGATATTTATTCTTCTGATCCTTACATGATTCAACATCATAATTCTACACAGGGTTATTGTCAGATATGTTTTTGGGTTGGAAAAGTTTATATAAGGTTGCAACCTTAAAATGTAGAACTACGGATGCACCTCAAAAATCTATTGTAAAAAGTTGTTTTAGTGTTGAAAAACCCTCTAATTGAGCATCTCTAGTTCAAGATGTATGATTATGAAAGAAAAAAGGATTTTAAGTTTCAAAAATAGTGTATCTTACAACACATTATCTAGATCATACATTTTCAAAATTTTCATATGTTTATAGATCTACCTGATTTTAACCATTTTTAGAGTTTAAAATTTTATAATTAGATATCAAAATAGATTTTGAGATAATCCTAAGCATATTTTACATCAAAATTATATGTTATGATCAAATTTGAAGGTGCGCCTTAATTGCATTGTTTAAGGTTTCAACCTTATGGAAACCACACCCTTTTATATTTGATGCATAACCTATCAGATCGATGTGATGTCCTTTCTTCTCCTTTTGACTTTTTGAGATTGGCGTAATATTTGTCTCTAATAGATGCCAATTAGAGAAGCTTGCCATGTTGCTGTACAAAGGATTCACCCAAGCAAGCAGCGGCTCTGGAAACATGCTCAAGCTCGACGGAATTCAAGTGGCCAAGGCTCAAGCCCTATACTGCAAATTGTATGTTACCAACCCACTGTTATGTACAAATATGATCAGTTGTATACAAAATATATTGAATGCCTGCTTATGGAGTTCATCCAGGGATACAATGTTGTGTGCCAACCATGTGCCTTTCGTTTAGAAGACCATTATAATTGTTCTAATTCTTGTCATATATCGTATATATCACTTTGGCATTCATCTTCTTGATGTCATTTTGTTTGTATTTAATTAGCATGGAATGTGAACTCCACATGGAGTTACTTCATATTGTATATGTGTGACTTAATACTGTTGTTTCGTACAGGTTTCTTTTGGATCAGAACTGAGTAACCGTGCACCAACATTTGATATGGACCTAGCTGATTTCATGGATGGCAAGAACCCAATTACATATGAAAGGGCATTCAAATATTTTTCACAAGATCCTTCACAGAAGTTGGTTATGCTCCCCTTTTGTTTATTCTATTGTTATTTTTTCCTAATGCCTAGCCAAAAGAAAGGTATTTTTTATTGGAAGGCTCACTAGTTTCGCTTTGTACTCAGGTGGGCATCATATGTAGCAGGAACAATACTTGTTTTAATGTCCGAACTGGGTGTGCGTTTTACTGACAGCATCAGCATCCTGGTAAACTTTTCTTCTGAGATTCTGTTCAACTGTAATTTTCATTTGCCTTTGATGGTGTATCTACCACTCAATTTTGTAAGTAACACTAGTTGCATTCTTTAACTCTTGTTGTGCACCTCTCTCAGAAATTAAGAAAAGCTTTACCATTGTTTAGTTTTTCTAGGTTCACCATAATGTATTGGTTGTAACCCTTTAGAATCCTTGATCTCCTTTAGAAATGTTGATACGTTGCTGCATAAATTGTTCTTTTTATCTGGTCTATCTTCAGCCTGAACCTGTTGCCAGCATTCTTGTTTATTCATGGGCAAGATAAGCCATAGGATTGTCCAAAGTGGCGGGTAGTTTCTTTTTGAATATTTTGTTTATATTTTTGGTACCAATTTCAATTGATGTTTGATTAAATTTCTAGGTCTCATCAGCAGTTCCAGAGGGCAAAGGTGTATCTTCTTCTGCTTCAGTGGAAGTTGCCACAATGTCTGCAATAGCTGCTGCACATGGTATGCTACCTGTACTTTTTAATTTATGTAGGATTTATGTTTGACCTAAGGACTTCTTTTAAAGCTAACTAAGAAACTGCCAATGAATTGTTCCTTTTGAAATAAGCATCCTTCCGTTAGTGATTGTAGAATGTATCACCATGGGCAACTATGATGCTTGTCTTTGTAGAACAGTAATCCCAAATCAAGACTAAATGTAAATAAGCTTTTCTTTTGTAGTACTTTTTTTTTTAGATTTCCAATGAATGAATTATCCCAGACGTATGTGTCACATGTGCTCTTTCGTAGATGATCTCAATGGGCAGTGACTCACAAGAAGACCAAAAGACTACACCTCCCAAAAGCATTAACACAAAGCTGATTACTTTGGAGATGGTTGACAATGAGTAGACTGGACTGAATTGATTTGGAATTCAGATAGAAAGAAATGGTTTACATATTTATTAGAATTGCATCAAATTTCAAGTTTTACTGTGTTGTTGTATTGAATGCTTCAGCCTTCCATCACTTGTTTTATGAATGCTCAAAACTTATAGATTATCAAGTTTTTAGTTTTATTATAAATTGCAAAATTTTTGAGTTATTATGAAGTTTTCAGAATCAGATGATTAAATGCTCTCTAAATTTCTTTAGCGAATTTATTGAGAATAATAATATGAGCTGATTTTTTCCCTTATATGCAGGGTTGAACATTTCCCCAAGGGATCTTGCGTTGCTCTGTCAGAAGGTAATCTTTTATTGATAACTTTGGTAGTGTGTTTTTATATTTCGATTTAAGGCTAATTTGGATGCTGGAGCTTATTGGATTTCACTTCGTCAGGTTGAGAATCATGTTGTGGGAGCTCCATGTGGTGTGATGGACCAAATGACATCTGCATGTGGAGAGGCCAACAAACTTCTAGCAATGGTTTGCCAGGTTATTATCCAAATGCATGTTTATTGTGTGACGCTGCTAATCTGGTTGAAGTCTTGTAATATTGACTTGCCTTCTTTCCTTTGTTGAATGGAGCAGCCTGCTGAAGTAAAAGAACTTGTGAATATCCCTACACATATTCGCTTTTGGGGGTTTGATTCAGGAATTCGCCATAGGTATTGCTTGGGGTGTTGGTGGAGACACATTTGCAATTTATTTCCTTTTCTTTTTTAATAGAGATACAAATGGAATGTTCTTTCTTCCTAAGATATACATATAACTTTCAGTGTCGGTGGAGCTGACTATGGGTCTGTGAGAATTGGAGCCTTCATGGGCCGCAAGATTATAAAGTCAACAGCATCAACACTATTCACTTGTTCACTGCCTAATGCCCCTGCCCAGAAGAATGCAGATGGAACAAACTGTGATGAATTCGAAGAACAGGGCATGGACTTACTTGAAACTGAAGCTTCATTAGATTACTTGTGCAATCTCTCTCCTCACAGGTAATAGTCTCTACACTGGCCCAGTCTTAACATTTCAACATTTTATTAGGAACATCTGAGGATCTGTAAATAGAATCCACATTTTGAGTTTGGGTTGTATGTTTTGCTGGAGCACAATGTCTATCATTTGGTAATTGCAAGTGAATACTATTGGCTTTTGAAATACAAAATACCCTCGAATTTCCAAAGAAGTACCATGTAGCTTCTCTTTCCAAATTTGTTGTAGTACCTTTGGGTTGCTTGTAAAAGATCAACTTATCCCAAGTTTTCTTGAGAGTATCACAGCGTAGGATATTAAAACATAATGCATGTAAACCATATCATCAGTCTATGGCTTGTAAAATTTTCCTATAAACAATCTTTTCTCTTTTCTGGTTTCACAAAAATTAAGTATTGTTATAACTGAGTTTTCTCCTTAAAGGCTGAATAGTTTCTTTTCTTTTTTGCAATGGAAGACCTCTCTTCTGTTCGGCTTATTCTAAATCGACATATCCAGGTTCTCCCAACCCAACAGGTTCCCTTTCTTTCGAAGTGGCATGGCCCAAAGTCAAATCAAAGGCTTTACAGGGGAGCTCTTCTTAGCCTAGGAACTTCTTCTAGTTAGTAGCAATGAATTATAGGATCCCAAAGCAATAACCACTAGGCTTGAAAGCCAAGAAGCAACGGCGCATTAGAGCATCCGTTTCTTCGCTGGCTCGAAAACAAGAGGCAACGGCTAGTGCGGCACTAATGCGCATCCGTTTTCTTGCTTGTCTTCACGCCTACGTGCGCGCTAGCCTTATGGGAAGATGAACACAATGCAATCTCCATTTTCCTAAATCAGGGAAGGTGGACCTTACCTTATGGCTAGGTTTACCAGTAAATAAATAAATTATGGTGTAATATATACAGTTCCTTTTGAATTCCACTTAGAACCTCCTATACTTATGTTTGTGGAAGGAAATTTTTGTTTGTTTCTTCTTAAAACAGAAGGACATTTCTTCATTATCTGAAATAACTTTCTGTACTCTGGGTGGTTTCAAGTATCAAGGAGCCAATGGAGATGAACACTGATTTGGAGTTTTTATTTACCCTATTCCTAAAAGAAAGATGAATTTTTCCCTCTTGTTTTAATTGGCTGAAGGACCATTCCTATTTATTTGACTTATAATTTGTTGATATAGATATGAAGCTGTATATATAAAGAAGCTTCCGGAGACGATGTCTGGTGAGACATTTTTGAAGGAATATATTGATCACAGCGACTCCGTAACAACCATTGATCCCAAGCGGACCTACGTAGTGAGAGCACCAACTAGACACCCAATATATGAAAATTTTCGCGTCAAGGTTAGTGATATGAGTTGTTGTAAACTAAATTCAATGTGCACAAAAACATTTATATGTGACATGGAAGGAGAGACCAGGAAGAGATGTGTGACCCAGGTTTCCATCAGAGGCCCCTTTTGTAACTATTTGATTTTATACATGCTGCTTGATGCTTAGGGTTTACCACATAGTGGTCTTAATTTACATCCATTCTATAATTCAATTATTTAGATGGGAATATTTGGGGAGAATAGAGTATAAATTTTATGAATCTGGATCTTGGGCAATGTTGAATGTAGTCATACTTAACTCTTGTTGAAAATTCCTTCCCTTGATGTTTCATTTAACAATTTATTTGTAAAGAAATACATTCTGGAGAAGTAAAAATATTCGTCTTTTTTTTTTTTGCATGATTTTGTTAATATGTTCTATTGAATTCCAGGCATTTACAGTGCTGCTCACAGCTTCTAAAACAGATGATCAACTTTCAGCACTTGGGGAGCTTCTATATCAGGTATTTAGGAGGAGTATATATGCCATTTATGCATTCAAATGTATGAATGCTTCTCGATGTATTAGGACTAAAAGTTATAGTTGACTATGAAAAGCAGTAATTTTTGTCATTGTGAAGCTCATGGTTTTAAGTACAAAGGTGCCATACTTTTAGCAGACTGCTACTTGTGTGAGTTAATGTGATCAACTAGTTAAGAACCGAGTTTGGTAACACTTTGTTTTTATCGAGAGAAACTTAATGACATAGAGGACAAGTTTGGGCAGGTTTTCGTATTTCGTGAGAAATTGATACTTATTTTCCCCCTAAATGTGAAGATGATTTGGTTCGGGAAGTATGAACTTATACTTGCCCAAAAAATAAAACCTTAAATAGACCATATATGACCACTTGCAAGGAAGGAAAGGAACTGGATATTTGGCCTAGTCTTATCTTTGTTGATATCTGGTGTATCCTTTTTTTTTATATATAGTTAAGTATGTTATCTTGTGTATCATATTTTTATTAGATAAATGAACCCTTTTTCTTTTTCTTGAGTCAATAAAGATGACTTTGTCAGAATGAATATTTACCTTAGGACTGATGAAAACGGGCCCCCCCTACTAATCCTTCCTTGCAATTGGGTTGTCTACATCCTCCCTAAACTAGATTCATTGTAGTTTGAGAAAATTTTGTAGCATTTCACAAATTTGACGTGATTCAATTGTAATTTGCCTCTGCACAGTGCCATTATAGCTATTCAGACTGTGGGCTTGGCTCAGATGGCACGGATCGTCTCGTAAAACTTGTTCAGGAAATGCAGCACCGTAAAAATGGCAGGGAGCATGGAACCTTATTTGGTGCAAAGATTACAGGAGGGGGGTCAGGTGGTTCAGTTTGTGTCATCGGACGCAACTGTATAAGGAGCAGTGAAGAAATTCTCGAGGTAATTTTGTTTTACCAAAAGGCCCTTAGTGTTATATGCCATTTAGAAAAAAAAAAAAACCATGAGGCCCTGGATCTTCCTTAAAATGAACAACATGCTGTGTTATTTCGAAAAGCACACCACAATCTTCACCACCATAATCTAATGGAGATTATGGTGTACACTACTGTAAAGGAGCGTCTGTCATCTGCTCATGATGTGCGGTGGCCATTAGCTATAGTTGGTACAAATGGACATCTACCCAGATACAATTGACCTCCACCATCTGTTTTTTGGAATGGTTGGTGGCTTCCATCCCCTCTTGAGTACATTTTAGTATGCCCTCCCCTCTCTTTTTGGGTCAGTATTCCGTGATCCTTATGATCATGGGAACACTGATCAAATTGATTAGAACTATGCTTTCCATCTTGCGAAATGGTTACAGTTGCTTGGTCATGTTTTCTGTTCTTACATTTTGTAAATAGTAAAAAACTATAATCATTCAAAAGGCAGTTGATGTGAGAGAAATGTTTATTTTCAGATTCAACAAAGGTACAAAGCGGCTACCGGATATTTGCCTTTTATTTTTGAGGGCTCATCACCAGGAGCTGGGAAGTTTGGCTACCTCAGATTGCGTCGCAGGATTAGTGCCTGATTTTAATAGTAACTATTTATTTATTATTCATTTTAGGAGTAGTTTTATCAGCATCCAATTACTTATCCAAGTAATCTGGAAAGGTGGCAGGGTGCCACAATGTGTCATCTTGCGTTCATTCTTTCCGGGACCCCTTTCCCACTGAACTATTCAAGAAAATAATTATTATTATACAATATTTAACTTTTAGGAATGGACCCAAGGCATAGATGGTCAGAGTGGCAGGGTGTCATAACGTGTTGTCTTAAGTTTCATTACTTCCAGGACCCTTTTTCCGCTGAACCATCCAAGAAAATGATACAATATTTAACTTTTAGGAATGGACCCAAGGCATAGATGGTCGGGGTGGTGCTGCCATAACACGGCGTCTTGGGTTCCATTCATTTAATTTGATGGTTCAGACTTAGTAACCATTTTCAACCCCGTTTGTCTCTCCAATCTCTCTTAAAATGTGTCTCTAACTATTTTTCCCACCCTTTATTGAATCTAATGATCAGATCCAACAAAAAAGAAAATTGAAAATCTTGGTCTGGCTAGATTTATTTTTAAAGTAGGTTTGCCCAAAGTTCTTCCTAACTTGTTTTTCTGCAAACAATATACATTTTTGTGCAATCTGTGAAATCCAAAGCTGAAATTCAACAAATTATACTCAAGATATTGGAATTTCAGGATTTACTTATGGATATGGCTAATGAGATATTGCTTTTTCTTTGGCTGCTTTTGAGTTAAGATCAACACCTGAAAGTTATGATTCTCTCATTTGAAAGAAGTCTCTCTCAAGAGTAATATCATGACTTTTATTAGTTGTGATACTTCTTTTCAAGGCACTAACTATTGATTGATATGTATACGCATAAACATGTTATCAGTCCACCATCACGATTTGACCGATGTGCACTAAATTATGTAAAAGCTTTGTAAAAAAGGCTTTCAACTATTGAATTTAGGTATCGCTAGAGTTAAAGATGTCATTTTCTCTCATTGCCTTCATTACTATTTGCATTATTGTGATATCTATGAAATTGTGGCTCATTTTTTATGCGTTTCAGTGCATTATTGTGATATCTATGAAATTGTGGCTCCTTTTTTATGCATTTCAGTTTTTATTTCATTTAGTTAAAATCTATGTAGCATAGACATGTGTATGTGGTTTGTTGTACGTGTAGGTGTAGATACATCAAAGAGATGACTCTTATGTCTAACTGTTTAGAAACTTATATATTTTTTTATTATTACTTATTCTCCTTGAAAAGTTTCACCATAAGTATTTTTAAGGTTGCCTAAATCTCATATTTCCCATTTAATAAATGTTGTACGGAGTTATCGTGTCTAAAATACAATTTTGATATTAACATTTCTGATACTCATCCGTAGACATGTATTTCGTTCATAGGAAAACGCAAAACGATAAGAATGTCATTTCAAAGCAAATCCACAAAGTATGGCCACTTGGATCACTTGATCTTAGCAAATTAAAAGCACTGAACTTATGTTCATGCTAATCCATCATGCTGACTTTTTAATATTGTGTATTCTCTCAAAAAGGATTACGTTGGACCTAAATATTCTGAGCTATGACATGTTTATTACGTTGGACCTAAATATTGGGCGCTACGTTGTTTATTACGTTGGACCTAAATATTGGGAGCTACGTTGCACCATGGGAGCTATGACATGTTTATTGCACCATTTATTTTTATTTTTTAATTATTTTTTTTTAAATCACCAAACTATGGATTCGTGAGTCGAATTAAATTGGAAACCAAAAGATTCTGGGCCAAGAAACCCTGAAATTGGCCCCATATTCTCGTCACAGTTTTATAAAAAAAATAGCTAGTTCGGTTCAAATTCGCTCGAGTTGATTCGGACTTTTCAACAAACAATTTTTTAGTAGACTAAATTTTGAGAAGATTTTGAGTTTTGCCAACTGCTTTGGTGCCATTTATACGCTCACCATTTCATTTTGTTGGTTTGTATAATTTGCTCATGACTTTCGAGATTCTTTATTTCCTACCAAATTATAACGTTTTTAGTAATTTATTCTAAAGATGCTCCCAAAGAGTTTTGGTCTTAATTTTGGTCTTCAAATTAGTTGTCTTATTTTTAATCAATAAAGAATCTATCACCTTTTAAACACCCAAAAGTGTGCTTTTTCTTGCGGAGTAAACGAATGAGATCGGCGTTTAAAAAAACTTGAACACATGTAAAAAATAAAGGAAATACCTAATTTGTGAAGCATTACATTTGTAAAAGATGATCAGGCGTGGACAATGTAAAATTCATACCGATAACACCACCAACACCTTCAAAAATCTAATTTCCCACTGAAGTACCCAAAGAAGAAAAAAAAAAAAACTACAAGTACCCAAATAAAAAAAAAAAAAACTAGCTCAAACTTGGAAAAGAGGATCGAGGTAAGAGAGGCAGAGGTTTTGGCTTTTGAAACCGAAACAGGTGCAACTTCCATTTTCCCGTTATTTTTAGAACTGCAACTCCCAAAATTGGGGAATCCCCATGGAACCTAAGGACTCGTGAGTTTTGGCTTCTAAAGCCTAAACTTCCACCAAACTCAAAAAATCGAACCGTTTCGGAAACGAGTTAAGGTTCTGTACTGAGTAACCGGTAAACCAACCGGTTAGATCGGCCTAACCGTGCAAGTTCTGGCCTAAACAAAACACGTCCAAATGAAATTGAAAATTAGTGAGAAAAACGAATTATAAAATATCAATTTGTGGCCAATGATATTTTTAAAATATTTCAAAAAGATGGCAAAATATAAAAATAAATATTAATGACCAAAACACTTTGCAATATTTGCCAAAATAATGAAAAATATTCAAAAACTCATTACAACACCAAAACCAGTGACCGGTTCCGATTTGAAGCGCCCGATTTCGCAAAACACTGGTGACCAAAAAAACAAGAGACCCTCTTATTTCCACTAAAGGTAAACCTACAAAAAGAAAAAATTGCTCTAGTGCCCATAGATTTTGATGTGGTTGTAAAGGCTGACCCACTAACTTCCAAAAGAGATATCTTAGCTTGGCCACCCAAGAAAGAGAAAAATCATTCTGATCCATCCCTGTCTCTCCATCTCCCTCAAAATTGATTAAAATGTGTCTTCATTTGGGGCCAAGGTCTTGCACATTCAAATGTCTCATACAAGACAACGAGGAGAAGACTAATGCCAAAAGTCTTTTAAATCTGCAGCTAAATTAAGCCAAGGATTGAGGACATATTGCCTAAACTTAGGGACATTGAATATCTAGAGCCACACATTGACAATGGATAGTCAAATTTTTGTAAGCATTAACTAGGAATGGCCCTTAGAGAGGCCAACTACCTGACATTCCATGTGAAGGACAAGGAGGGGGGCTTTAATGAGGAAAGCTTGAGGACTAGGATCTTATCTAAGAAGGGCTCCATTTTATCAACAAAGAGGATGCCTTCTCTGGAAAAACCACTTCTGAACTCAAAACATGGAGAGATGCATGTATTATTGGTTGGTATGGGAGGGGAGCATTTAATGCACGACAAACCACCAAATGCCCCCCTCACTTTCACAACCTTCTCTCTGTTTCTCTGGCCTTCAATCAATTCTTGTTCCAATGGAGGAAAGAACCTTATCAGCATCTTAGGAATCAACCCTCATGTGTGCACTCATATTAGGAGCTAATAAGGGTTTAGTTTCAACTGTTGTTGCAATACCCATGTCAAGGTTCATTCACTGATTCTCCTCAACGTTTCATTATTAATGGAAAATCATCCCCACCCTTTGAACTCTTGCTTCCACGAAGGCCTTTTAGGTTTGTCCTTTTTTTTTTGTTTTTAGATATATATACACACGCGTGCGCACACACATACACGATAAGAGCACTTATAAAAGTAACACTCAGCTGAGAGAAGGGATCATTTGATAGTTTTTTCATAAATTTCATCTTATTGATAAGGCATAAAAGTATAAAACAATTCACGGATCAGACGTAGGAATAGGAAGCAATAATTGGATCAGGGAAGCATGCATTTACCTATGTTGGTTTGTCTTGTGGGACCTATATCTTCGAAACCCGATATTTTGGAAGGGGCAATGACAAGTAATCGTCCATACATAAATGATCGAACCACTATATACTCTTTATTTAATCATAATGATATGAAGTGTTCGAAAATGGTTGCAATAGTTGAATAGGAGGATCACGATGACTATAGCCCTGTAGGTTTTCCAAAGACGGAAATGATTTATTTGATATTATGGATGACTGGCTACGAAGGACCACTTCGTTTGTGTAGGCTGGTCTAGTCTATTGTTTTTTCCTTATGCCTACTTTGCTTTAAGCGGGTGGTTCACAGGTATAACCTTTGGAACTTAATGCTACACCTATGGATTAACTAGCTCCTATTTGGAATGATGCAATTCATGTGTATCAGTTTAATATCAGAAAATGGACATCCATGAAGGTAGATACACGTGTAAATGCATTCCATTCACACTGGTTTTCCATTCACCACGTCATGGTTATCATTCCCACTTACACCACCCCTTAACACTTTAAAAAATCCTAAACTATTTCAAAAAATGGGTAGGGGCCTGTTTTCCCCACTGAATTACCAATATATATATATATATATATATATATATATATAATTTGCTCCACAGTTGCGTATTATATACTTTTCCCATAGGTGAAAGAGCTTTTTCAGTATACAATTTGGGGATCCACCTAGGAATCACCTGGTGATTATTTAAAAAAAACTGAAATTGGATTTGAGTTCTTCAATACTTAAATTGAAAAATTAGATGAACTCTATTCAATCTTCATGTAAATTGCTTGTAGGATTTTTTTTTTTTCCAAGTTAGTAGCTAGGTCTATATTACTAGAAGTTGAAATCCTATAAATACAACTAAATTTGCTTAACAATGTAAATAGACAATATACTCCAAGAACAATAAATCATTTACCCTTTCTTTCTAGAAAGGGAAAACAAAGCAACCAATTTTTCTTTCCCCAAGGCTGTTGTTTGTATTCTCTCTTATCACCATCATCATCAACTTGTCCCAAATCAAGTGTGATGGTACCCATTGCATCTGTTTGTATCTAGCCTTACAAGTTGGATTGGCCCAAATCTTGGAATAAAAGTAAGGGAAAAGTTTATACATAGCCGAGGCTCTAAACCATCAAGTTAGAGCCTACGTAAAAAACTTTATTAAAAGAGGTTGTTTTTATTCTCAAGTATCCTCAAATTGATCATCTCGATATCAAGATGTATGGACATGCGAAAAAAAATGGATTTCAAGTTTTGGAACTAGTGTATTTTGTAATGCTTTTTTGGACCGTCAATTTTTAATATTTTCAAGTTTTCATAGATATGTCAAGCTATTTTTTAAGCTTTAAAATTTATAAATATAGATGAAAATATATTTTAAGACTATCACAAAAAATTTCAATATTGAAATCATACTTCTAGATACTATTTGAGGGTAGGTTCTAATTTGATTGTTTAGAGCCTAGGCTCTATACAAACCGCACCCTAAAAGTAATAATGTGGCACAACACTAGAGAAAAACGTATAATATGATATAAAATAGAAAAGAGTAAAAGGAAAAAGGCTTATCATTTGTTTCTCTTGCTAAATTGGGCAGATAATTATATATATATATATTCACTCATCCACGCCAAGCATGCCTATGCCTATCCCAATGGATTTACTTTGCATAAAGTGAAGGATCCGCTTTTTGTGTTTATGGGCCACAAGTATATTATGGTGTCGGCCAATTTGAACCGTCCACGTGTCCCTTCCGCAAGCTTCCAAGTCAGCAATTTAGCTTCCAAATGATTGACAGGGGTGGACCATTTTGACGCCCTTTTTATTTGAAGGTGCACCATAACAATCATGTACCCCCGTTTCGCGTTTCAATTTGTAGCGCTACAGTAGATAGACCTAATAAATGTGGCTAAGTCCTAGGATTTTATTTTAGTAGGTTCTTAAAAAATGCCGATCAATATTGAGGTCATCCGATCTGGATAAAGAATCAACGGGACCGATCCCTTTCTCACCATATATCAATAACGGGCCAGTTCCTACAGGGAACCGACAGGTTCTCTGATGCAAACAGTTGGTTCTGTAAGGGAGCCAGCCAGAATGGGTCCGGCCTTTTATTTTTATTATTTTCACCTAAATTTTTTATTTTATTATCTGTTTTTTATATTGGGCTATTCACTTGGCTGGATTGTTGATCTAGACCGATTTTCGTTATCAACAATCTAAGTCACTGATCCATTTTTTTAAAACATTGACCTTGGTGTAATGAAAGCAAGTTCTCCAAAAATATAACTATTACGTCATTTCTCAAACACTCAGTTCAAGTTTTTGCCTTTCTTCAAAACGAGATTGCAAAGTTTCAGATGCAAGGAAGAGAGTTTGTTGCATATAATTTGAAAAAGGGGGGAACCATTTTGCCGGGGCTTAGTAGAATCTCATCTCAAATGTTATCGGAAATTGCAGTTATGCCAAAATATTTGCACTTTGATCATCTTAACTATTGGCCTCAATAATTTTTTTTTTTTTTTTTCGACAATGCTAATAACTTTTATTGATGTAAAAATTCAGTTACACATTAGTCAACAAAGTCTCAAAAGCAATAAAATATAAGCCACAACTGTATTTCACCAAAGCATTTGGCCATCTGATTTGCCTCTCAATAAACATGAACAAAAGACATGCTCATCATTGTACAATGTCTATAATATGCAATCACACAGTCCTTAGCATCCATGGTACCTTCAATTCCCTAGTATACCGCTTTATCGCATTAAACGAGTCTCCCTCGACTATTATGGTTTCCCACCCTCGCCATCTCTGAGCAAGCTTAAGACCATGCGGCAAATAATTAAGCTCTGCATGGTTTGCAATAACATTTCTACACAGACCAGCATAAGAAAGAACAATGTTATATTCGGAGTCTCGCAAGATGCTCCCTACCTGCCAAGCCTTAATTCCCTTGGGAGCTGCTATCAAATTTTAATTTAAAATAACTCATTGGTAGCTTGCAAAAACCATTATTAATCTGATTATCTAAGTTAATAAGCACTCAACCTGTGAAACACCTCTTCCTTCTTTCATAATAAAAAACCACTCCCATAACTAGTGAAGGATTTTGGCTTTAACTCTCTCCATTTCCAATGCCGATCCTTCATAAGTCTTCATATTTCTCTATTCTCATAACTCCCATAATATAGCTCCCGAAAAAATATTCCACAAAACAATATCAGTTTTAGGCAACCCCAGAATATGAAGGGGATCTAAAATCTTTGTTAAGCTTCTCAGTAACATTAAAAATTGAAATACAAGGATTTTACATGCCCAAAGTTTTTTATGGATGAGATTTCGAAATGAAACTTCAAGGCCTAGGCTCATAAAAACTACATCCTTTAATTAATTTTTTTTTTGCAATATCCTTTGAATTGGATTGTATGTTATGTGACTACTTAGTTTTGGCATAAGAAGGATCAAATATACAGTCATACAGCTGGGGTGTCTTAAATCAAGAGAATTTTTCTTGAACTTTAAGCAAAACTAGATTATCCTAAGCACTTGATTTCATATCTAGTAGCTAAAAGTGATTATGAGCTATCTTAGTATATTCCAATTCTCTATTAACAATTTAAAAAGCATTTTAAAACTTTGATCATTAGGCCGGATCAGTCACTATGTGAACTTTCAGTTCAGGGAGAATCAAACCAATTATCCACCATCAAAATAGGTCCAAAATAGCTTAAATAATTTTTTTCAATTTGAATATTTATAGAAATCATAAACAATAAAATGGGTGGAGTTGAACAATTTTATCTGATAAAATCACCCCTGATAGACTCGCTTGATTCTTCGACTGACTTAATCAGATGAATGGGGGTGGGGCACAAGTAATTCAGGGCATGGATGCCTCCACATAACGTCTCACCCTCCATTCTCAATGTTAAAATATTCAAAAAAAAAACAAAAAATAAAAACAAAAGAAAAAAACTTACTCAAAATAAGGATTTTGGGATCACACATCCATGACAATAGCAATGACCTACCCCAAACTTGCACCATTAAAAAAAACAAAAAACAAAAAAAAAAAATTTTGAAAAAACTGCATGTCAAGGAAAAATGACCCAGACCAAAATGTCTGAAAAAATTAGTTAACTTTGGAAAATGGGTGTTGTTATGGAGCAGCATCCACTGCTTGTCACGTCGCACTTCGATCTACGTGTACAGGTGGGACCCAATAGCTAGTTGCCACGTCTCAACCAACACACGTGTCAGGCTTTGGTTCGGGTGTCTCGAGTAACCCTTTCTGTGTCGACACTTTGGGAGACAAAGCTGAAGCTGCCCTTCCCTCTCATAAGACCATTACCATTAACCTACAAAAAGAGTCCTCCCTCTATTTAGGGTAAGGGCACTTTCAACTTAGACTTTAGGGAAAGGTTCCTATACTTTCCCTACGGCATAGGAGATTTATGCTTCCTCTATCATCTAGCTGCCCAACGTCTAGCTGTCAAATTTTGATTAAGATGGTTACTCATCCTTTGATATTAGATCCGACGTTTCAAAATATTATATTTTGAATATTTTTATACAAATTGTATAAATATAAAATTTGGTACGCGACATCTTCTCATTGGGGTGCATCTATAAAAAAATATTAAAAATCATTTTTTGATAAAATATAATGACCAAAATACCCCTTAAAACTTTCAATGATATTTTGGTCATTTTATTTTATTGAAAAAAAATTAGATATTTTTTGCTCGTGAGATTTTAATATAGGATTGGACGTACTAAATTTGGCGTCAAAATAGTTAATCGAAAAAAAATAAAAAATAAAATAGTGTAGACCATGACATTGTGATTGAGGCAATCAGAATAGACCGTTAGATAAAGAGAAATATATAAGTTTTATGTGGTAGAAAAAACATAAAAAGCTTGCCAATTTTTTAACCCCCCTCTCTCTCCAAGCCTACTATCTCTCTCTGGTTTCAACCATTCATTTCTTAATCCTTAGACTGCTCTCTCTCTTGCTTCAATCATTCATTTCCTAATCTCTCTTTCTCTCTCTCTCTCTCAATCCCCTCTCTTTCTATGAGGTGGAGGAGGTGTGTGGTTATAACAAGTATTTAAAAAACAAATATGTTACCCGAAAAACTGGGTTAGATCTCCGAAACAGCGTTTTGAATCACCGTTCTACTGTGTGGAAAAAATAGTAAACCGGTAAAAGAACATGTGAAATAACAATGAATTGGCGTAATCTGTTACCCCAAAACTGGACTAGATCTATGAAACGGCGTTTTGAATCGCTGTTTTACCGTGTAGAAAAAATAGTAAACCGGTAAAAGAACATGTGAAAAAATAATGAATCAGCCTAAAATCTGTTTGAATTGGCAGTTTGGATCACTAATTTACTATAGAAAATCGTCGGGGAACCGATAGTTCTCATCTAAACTCGATCGTTTTCCTATAATTCCATGCGGACCCGGCTTTTTTAAAATCACTGGTTAGAGCACACAAGTTGGGAGGGAAGTATGAAAAGAGTGAGATATGACATGATCGAAAGAGGTGCACGGAAAAGCTGACTGGATATTTGGTAGAGAAAGGGGCCACAAAGTGGAAAGGAGCCCCTCTTTAGTCTTCTTCTTTTTCCTACATGGACATTTTCAAAACTTCACATCTCCTTGTTAAATGCCTCGTTGAAAATAAAAGTGGTGGTAAATTTGAAAAGTTGCTGGCTCATGCATTTCCCCATTTTTCAAAGGATTTAGGACCCAATGTACATCCCAAATTATAGCAAATCCATAGTCCTTTTTGGAGGATTTATAATCCAAAATACATCAAAATTATTGTAGGAATATCTTTCGACGCTAATTGAAGGTGCGTTTTACTTTGATTGTTTAGGGTCTCGACCTTATACAAACCACAACTTTTTCTTTTTATGTGTCAACAATGGGAATGGATCGGCAGGACGCTATGTTGAGACGTCTACCCCCAAGCTACCTCTGCCCCATTCTAACTCCTACTCCCACTCCCACTCCCACTCCCAGTTCCAGTCCCAGTACCTTTTACAAATTCAATTTTTTTAGGAAAAATTATCAAAATACACTTAAGAGAGGTACTATTTAACATTTTATTCACATGTTTTCAACAAATCTCATCATAGTACATATGAACTTGAGTTAGAATAGTTGATAGGTAAAATGTTAAATAGTTGATAAATGCAAGCCAAAAGATTTTATAATTCCATGAAAGTGTATTGTCCATTTTCTCCATCGGGTAAAACCCAATACATGAGTCATTTTAGGACCTCAAATTTACAGATATAACCTTTTTCAACTTATCATTTGATAAAGCAAAATGACGGAACATGATTTGTATAGTTGAGCCTAAATAGCCGAGATAATGATAGGATGATGATGTGGATAACATCTTTTATCCATGAACTAATACCATCAACAAAAAATTTGGGAGTTGAGCTCTCTATGCACTAGGAAAAAATAATGTCTCAAGATTGAATAGAGACCGTTCAATTTTTGAAGGGCAAGATCCAACTGTTAAAAAACTTATAATTCAAAATTTTCCTTTTGAACATAATTATCTTGTGATTTTTTCCCAAATTTTCAAACCCAAAAAAGTCTCTTAGGTAGGTCTTCTTACGGAGGGAATATATGCACAGTGTGCTCCACTATAACATAGTGAAAATTTATCATTTCCTAACAAAACAATCTCTGAATAAAGGGACACTTTCTTTTTCTTCAAGAAAACCGGTGTATCTATCATATGCGAATCTCAAGGAAAACATAGATATCAATCAACACTGTTTTAAGGCTTAGGTCAAGAGAGTTGCCGATATCGAAAGACTAGGGTTTTATGTCCAAACATTCAAAAACATGTTTTTTACTTTTTGGGACCAAACTTAAGTTGGCAATGGGGCACATTTTGTCTAAACAAATTCACTTGTCATGCAATAAATAAGCCAATGATCTGGACCATCTACTTATTTATGTTCACTGAGGTCAGGCTCTCTCTCTCTAATTAGCAATGTTCACCAATGCTCTCTCTCTCTCTCTAATTAGTAACGTTCACCAATGTGCTCTCTCTTTCTAATTAATAATGTTCCCCAAGGTTCTCTTAATATTATTCATCAAATCTCTTAATAATGTTCCCCAAGGTTCTCTTAATAATATTCATTAAATCTCTCTCTCTAACTAATTCATCCACTATCTCTCTCTAATTAATTGATGTTCACCAATTCTCTCTTAACAAAATTCATCAAGTCTCTCTCTCTCTCTCTCTCTTTCTCTCTCTCTCTGGTGACCCATTGATTTAATTTGATTAAAATTGTAATGGAGAAAGAGAAAGAGGGGGACCCACCAAATGGAGTGGGTTGTTGGTGGATGCCAATTGAGCCATGTGAGCCTCACCTAACCATTTTCCTTATCCAAAACATATGAAAGTCTTTTTTCTTTTATTTTCACAAGAAATACATTTACTTTTCTTTAATTTTAGCGCCTGTACAGTAACTTAATTACATTTTAGGAAAATTCTTTAAAATACATTTGGAAGTTGATTTGTTTAACAATTTATTTTGGGTATGCTTTGATAATGCTTAAAGGATGTAGTTTCTATAAGGCCTAGGCTTTACAAAAACAAAATAAAACCTCACCTCAAATCATCGTCCAAAAAGCACTTTCAGCAGCGGAAATTTCCATGATGGTTCTAAAATCAATTTCCAACACCGATAATGAACTTCGAAACTCAAAAAATGGTACAGATCGTGCGGATCTATGAACACTTAATTTTTAGGGCAAAATGGCCGATTTAGATAATTTGTTACAATTAGAGCTTAAAATCTTTATTTTTTCACAACTATAATGTTCAAGCCAAGATAATTGATATATAGGTTTTCTAATGCTTGATATGCAATTTTCTAATTTTAAAACCCATCGTGATATGTGATGTTGTTTGAAATTTGATCAAAAGAGCAATGGGCTACTTAAAATTAAATCGACAATTATGACCAAGATGTTAATAGATCAAATGTTAGATGTAATATGATAAATTTCCTCACATTTTATACACTAAATCATTCCAAAAACTTCAGGGATCTAAAATGACAGCTCCTGTAGCTCAAGTATGCAAATTATAATGCTTCATTTTAATACCCTATGATATATATAAGCTCATATTTATCTCAGCTTCTAAGATAAGGGAAAATATCTCTTTATCCTTTATTTTTAACTTTCGTATATTCATGAGACTCAAGATATCTTACAACCCCCTAGACCCTTTTGAACATAAATTTTTTACTTAAACAAACACTAAAATGACACCCTATTCGAACTCCATCTCTTTCTCTCTAAAACTTCATCTCTCTCTCTTCACTTCTCGGTGAGTTTACCAGCAATGGGTTTAGCTTTAGCTCGAACACGAGCACACCTTCTTATGTGTTTGAGAGAGATAGAGTTTGGGTTTTAGAGAGAGATGGAGTTTTAGAGTGAGAGAGAGAGATAAAGTTTTTAAAGTTTTGAGAGAGAGAGACAATGATGTGAGAGAGAGAGATGGAGTTTTTTAAAAAGAGAGATATAGTCATTTCATAAGTTGTTGAGATCAATAATACATGGTCAAAAGGGTTTAGGGGTTCGAAAGATAGAAAAGATGAAGTCATTTGCTTAAAAGTAATATTTTCAATTTTTAAGTCTAATGAGATATAGAAGTTAAAAATATAAAATAAAAAGATATTTTTCCCTAAGATAAATATGAGCATAAAACATATGAGTATCAAATTTTGCTTTTAAGACATGACATGTATATTGATCATTTCAAAAAAAGTAAGATGTCAAATTTTAGGTGATATTAATAACGAAATTTTTAAAAAATTGTTTAAAAAAACATATCTAAATTCTTAATTCACACAAAAATATATGACCACTTGGATATAGATCTCTAACAACTCACTCTCTCTCTCTATAATGATATTCATGTGTTTATTCTCTCACCCCTTATAATTGCTATCCCAAACAATTAATAATAATAATAATAAAGAAAAAAAAGAAAGAAGATGCATGTTATCAATTCGTTTGGCAAAAGACAATCCGTACGGTGCTGCGGCATTTTAATA
>NW_006499801.1:3624340-3705046 GCF_000471905.2 Amborella trichopoda
ACTCTCTCTCTCTCTATGTGCTTTTGTGTGCCATTTTCCAACCCTCGCGTGCTTTTTTAACTAAAGAAATGAGCAAAACATCTCTCTCTCTCTCTCTCATGCTTTTTACACCATATGCATGACCAAAAACCTATCTCTCTCTCTCTCTCTCCATACCCGTGCTGGTACCTTTTCCGTATTGGGTTGGTGGTCGTGGTCCTAAAAGTGTTTTGACATAATACGTTGATCGGGATCCTCTCATTGATTGCATCTGGATCGGTAGCTGGACAATTTTATCTCTTGAAATCAACTTAATATTTCTTATTTTTATCTTTTACGTATCTTTTACCTATTCAATAAATCTTGGTTGTCGATTCAGCCGATTCATATTGGTACGATGGAAAGGATGGAGAAACAATCTACACAGCTTATATGTCTTTTGTAGCAGTATTTATAAAATTAGACCCGTCACTTAACCGTTAAACGGTTTGATCTAATCAAAGCGAGTCCAAGACATTTATCTGACCGATTTTCAAACAAATTTGATAATCAAACTAGCTAAGATACTAATCAATAGCTTCATTGATCGAACCATCAATGCGATCCTCTCTTAATAACTACATTTTGAAATCATTTTGTCTCTCTATTTTACCATGATTTAGTGACAAGACGCGGAGAACTAATGGATTCTCTCAAATGCTCACTCTTTTTATTCTTCAGCATAGCAATTGGAATGTGATTTCATCTCTTTGCCTTTGTGTCCTTATTCTTTTACACGGTGAATTTTCTTCCCACTTGCTAGGTGGCATTCAAGTTCTAGGGCTTCTAATCTACTAACATTAAATATCATTATTTATTGAACCTTTCTCTCTCTAACTCATGAAAATTCTCAAATGTTTATATTTTATATTGGGATTATATACTGTGAGACTGTTTATCTTTGTCACATAGAGGTCGCAATTGCTATTAACTATTACATGTCATATTGGATGGCTTGAGTAGTATCACAAAATTCAAGAATTTTTTTGAAGTTCGAGTCTAATCAACAAGACACTCACAAGTCACAACTACCTAATTTGAAATCTGACAGACTATTTACCTTTGGAATAAGGATGTCACAATTACTTACAACTATCCGATGTGAAATCTGGTAACTTGGATGTGGCACAAAGTTTGAGAAACTTTCTTTTTGACTTTAATCTTGGTCAATGACATAAATACAGCCGCCTAATTTCACATCTAATGGTCAAGATTAATTGTGACCACCTTATAAAAAAGGTAAATGATCTTATTATATACTTTCCATAAAAATAAATGGTCTATTTGAATACTCTTCCTATTTTATTATTCTATTGTCGTACCAAATTCGAGAAACTTTAGTAACTTGAGTTTTAATTTTATGCGCTTTTTATTTTCTTTGTCTAGGAAAATATATATTTTTGGTTATGGTGATTAAATCAATAATTTCACCGATGAAGGTGTCACTTTTTAATATTCATTTATTGAAAGAAAACATATTCCTTGTGTGTCACATGATCAACCAGGAGTATTCCTTTCATTTGGGTCATTATATGTGACACACCCGAGCTATCAAATTTCACATCGGATGGTTGTAAGTAATTGTAACCACCTTGTATCAAAAGTAAATGATCTCATTGTATATAACCCCTTACTAAAATTCTTTCATTATTCAGGGTTTCAAATTCAATAAAGACAATTTAAAATTTTTTGACAAATAAATTGAAGATGCACATTATTAAATTTTAAAAATAACCAGTTTATTGGTAAATTAATTTATTTAACTACCCCATTTTTTTTTGGGTGTGGTTTGTATATAACCGAGGCTCTAAACAATCAAATCAGAGTCCACCTTCAAATATTGTCGAGAAATGTGGTTTCAATACTGGAAATATTTAACTAGCCTTAAATTATATTTTCATATTTAATTTTAAAATTTAAAGCTTAAAAAATAGTATAGATCGAGCAGATCTATGAAAACTTAAATCACTTAAAAATTGACGGTCAAAAAATGCATTACAAAATGCACTATTTCAAAAACTTTGAAATTCATTTTTTTTCAAATCCATACATCATGATGTCAAGATGATCAATTTGAGGACATTTAGGCAACAAAACAACCTCTTCTAGATAAATTTTTGAGGTAGGCTCTAATTTGATTGTTTAGAGCCCACGCTCTAGATAAACATTTTTTTTTATTTTTATTTTACAATTTTAACCACCACCATCACCATCATCCGAGCCTTATCCCAATCATTTGGGGTCAGTATCATGATAAAAATATAATAAAAGTTTTCCTCTAACTACCTACTAAACACAATCCTTTTTTTTCTCATGTGAACTTGGGACCCATAATGGCAGAATTTTAACCATTTAGTTTTCCTTTTCTCGATAAAAAAACCTCTCTTGTTAACCATTTTCCTTACTTGTAATCCACTCTCAAAACTTCTTACCTACCTCTCTCTCTCTTAATGTGCCAATGTGGATGACTGTCGAGAAATAAATTTCTTATGAAGCATTATCTACTCACCGTCACAACCCCCAATCTATAGTATATTCTTACTTGGAATTTATGGAACAGATCACATGTTCAAGAGAGAAGAAGCCAGTTATTTAATAATTAAAAATAGGCACATAGCAAATATAGTGTTGGGCTGTTTAACCTTCGGATCTGAATCCAAGTCTTGCTGGCCTTATTAGTCAACATAACTTTAAAAGGTAGGTCCCTTATGTTCATGTGCTAGCTAACTATAAAATTGTTGGGGCACAAGATGGTTTAAAATATATTAAAATGCTAGCTAAAATATAAGGTTGAGCCTTCTCTCAAAAATTCACTAGAAAAAGTTGTTTCGATGATGCTGAAAAACTCTCAAATCCGATCATCTTGACCATGATATACATAAACTTAAAAACAAATAAACTTCGAGTTTTGAAAATAGTGCATCATGTAATGCATTATATACATCATCAATTTTCAATATTTTTTAGTATTCATAGATCTGTTTGATCTACTCTATTTTTAAGCTTTAAATTATATAATTAGATATTAAAATAAATTTTTAGGTCATCATAAAGATTTTCGATACTGAAACGACATCTTTCGATACTATTTAAAGGTGCCTCACTTTGATCATTTAGAGCCTCACCCTTATACAAACCACACCCTTTAAAAATTTGAAAATGTAGATCTTTATTGACTATTCAAGCTATCCATAATCATCAATTAGTGTTTCTCTGTCACTTCCTTTTTTTGGCAGCGTGATGCTTCAACGCGTTATTTCTTCACTATGTAATCAAGGTCCCAGCAACAATTGATGATGATAATAATGGCAGTAATAATAACAATAATATTAACAACCAAGCCAAAAGAATTTGACAACTACCCTAGAGATGATATGAATATTATATGCTATAACCTAAGATTGATGAATTCTAAATTCTAAGATGTTTAGTACAACATGAGATGTAACCACTCCTACATGAATTAAACAAGTATTAAAATATGAAATATGAAATTAAAATACTAAATATGAAATTGTGAGATATCATGGAAGAACATGCACCTAAGATAAAGCTAAAGCAACAATATTTAGGTCCAACCAAAGATATCAGCCGCAAGGCAAAAAATTATTAATCAAATGACTGCTCTATTATTTTTGTTTTTTTTATGAATGATATTGACAAAGAAATAAAATGATAAAGCTAAAAGAACAAATTTTCATGTTATTGTGGTAATGCAATAAAATGAAAATGCACTTCTAGATAAAAATCATGCCATACTTGAGAGATTGCCAATCGCGATGTCACAACTAAACTATGTTTTATTTTTAGTTTTTTTATGAATGATATTGACACCAAATTTGAGGCGTCCAATTCTCTCTTAAACTCGCAACTACAAAAAATATAAAAAGGACATCCCTGACAAAATAAAAATGATTAAAATACCCCTAAATTTTTTAGTGGTAATTTGGTCTTTTTTGAAATATTTTTTAAGGTTCACCCCATTGACTTGATGCCACATTCTAAATTTCAATCTCTTATTATTAGTAAAAAAATTAAAATAAAATACTCGAAGATGCAAAGTCTATATCAAATGGTCGATGGCTTTCTTGTTACATTATGATTGAAACCATCCCAGCCATCCATCCAGATTGTACAACTAGGAGATGAGCCATCCCAGCCATTCATCCAAACTATATGTTTGGTCTTATTGTATCAAATCTCAAAATATATATAGGTGGAGATGTATGAAAAGTTTTCCCCTTTTTGTTTTCATTTGGAGTACCTGGATGAGTCGTGCGTTGCAAAAAAATTTAGCCTTTCTTTCAAAAAAAAAAAAATACAAATATGCAAAGCCGGCCATTAATTGGTCTCTCCTTCAATCTGAGCTATCCCACACTCCAAATTGGGACGATTCATGTTTGAAATGCACTACTATAATTAGTTGGTATGCTAGATTTTGATGTAAAGTGTGACGATAAAAGGCTCTAGTAGACAGCAAACGAGTGCGATATCGAATCTTGAGAGCGGTCACTTTGTGCATAAAAAGTCAAATGTTAAGACTAGCACCGGTTTACAGCCTTTTAGTGGATTTTGATCTAATCACAAATGAAATGAAATGGCAACATAAAAATAACTATTTCGATAGAGTTTTTGTTTAAGATTAGCCAAAGATTTCCCTAAGAAGGACAGTGGACTTTAAACTTTCTCTTAACCCATCCCAAGCCCAATTAAAAGGGGTGAATTATGTTAGGTAAGTAGCCAACGTAAAACTTTGTCAAAATTTCTCATGAATCCAGAATATAAGATCTATGCTTAAGTCGACTCCAATTAATTGTAAAATTTTTTTTGATGATGATAGTGAAAATTTTAGAACGGCAACTTCAAAAATAGCTAATTAGGTAGAGTTTTTGTTTGAAGTTTACTCAAAATTTTAGTCTGTTATAGTTTTATTTATAATCACTTAAAAGTCAAATCATCTAGATCAGAATCAAATTCATACCCACGCTGCTCCTTACTGCCTATTTATGTTAGGGAACATGGCAAATTTATTAGGAACTCCGGCAATCCGAATCGCTTGGTTCCTTCATAATTAACTTTTTAAGTATTATGTTATTTTAAAATAATTTTAAATACAACAAATATTTTAATATTATGTAGATCGACAATGTGGATTGGCAATATGGATGAATGGTTAATCTAAATCGGCGATTACCGGTTGGGAACAGCCTAATAACCGAATAGTCACCCAGTCGATCCAGGTTTTCCAACAGGGGATTCATCAAAGTAAGGCACACATCAAAACCATACCACAAGCTGAGCTTTGGTGCCAAAAAGCCTCACAATTGACAAATCTACAAACAAATAATTTTTTTCAAAATATTTAGATCATATATTTACAAGATGTATAATTTAAAATCTTTATTTTTTTTATGAGAAATGATACTATATGACCCTCTCCCACTCATGTGTCATTAACTTTGGTACAGATCTATAAAAAAATCAAGTCTGACATCTATGTGATAACTTTTCTAAAAATCTATACCAATTTTAATGGTAATTGTTTGGAGTCATACACACATGGATGAAGGTGGCTACTATAAAATCAATACTCTTTTTTTTTATATATCATTACCCAATTTAAGGATTTTCTAAATTTATATGTGTGTCCCTTGCTTCAACAATATAAATTTGACAACAAATATAAACTTTTTCCTTGAAAATTATTTGCAGTGATAAAATATAATTTCACATTGATAAAATTATTTAGTACCATGCTTTAGGACTAAACATTTCGAAAGAATTCAGATTATATATCGTGTAAAAAAACAAAAAACAAAAATTATTTTTTTGTTTTTCCTCTCTCTTGTAAAAATCTCTATTTTTGTTTTCCTCTCGATTGTTTTCTTTGTTTAAAATTTAAACTAATTTTTCAAACACCAATCCCAAAAGGCATATATGTGTATGACAGAGACGGCGAAAATCGCGATACGATATAAAAAGGAGGAGACGTCCAATCCACCTCGGGAGCGTCAAAAATAAAAAAGCAAAAACGAGATGCCAAGTGTCAAAACTTGACGCCTACCGTAACTGCACGCCTCTTGTTGGAATTTGTAGCCGTCAATATGACTTTTTTTTTTCCACACTCTCTCAAATATATTTTAGAGACTGCAGAGAGTTAATTATAAATTAAAAAATGCACGCAATTTTATTTTTTCGGCTTCGTAAAATCCACGCAAGAGTTTATTGGCTTGAGTTATAGTGGACGCTCGGCTCGGCTTGGCTCTAAAAGCGCGGGTAATGCCATTGTCATTTTAATAACGACTAGAAACCGGCCAAGCCCGCATATGTAGATATGCGGGCCTGTTAATAAATCTATTTATAAGATGGATTTTTGGATTTAATTTTTAAGAACACCTACGGAGATCGTGAATATGAAAAAACAAGTAAATTTTAAAAGCTAGAAATAAATTCTAGCAAGAAAATGTTTGGATTGTTAGTTTTTATTGTTTTTAGATGGAACACCTACTTTCGTCCATCTTTAAGATGGATGCTTTACACTTTTTGGACCGCATATGTAGTCATGCGATCCAGCCTGCATGGAAATTGTTTTATGCATGTTGGACCGCATTTCTACAATATGTGGTTCCAATGTATAAAGCATCTACTTTAAAGATGGATGTGAATAGGTGGTCCATCTAAAAACAATTGAAACTAACTGTCCAAATGTTTTCTAATTAAATTTGTTATTTCTAGTTTTTAAAATTTACTTATTTTTTCATATTCATAATCTCCATGTTAGAGATTACATGTCCTTAAAAATTAAATCCAAAAAATCCATCTGAAAATATGGATTTTTAAGAGGTGACTCATTTTTACATGGACTCGTATAAACCGCGTCCTATTCTATTTGGTCAGGTGGATAATGGTATAGTTGTTGCTTATGTTAGACTTTAATGGTATTTTAAACTAACTTCAATTGAGTTAAATTCTAAAAGAGGGTTTCGGGTTGAGAGAGGATTTTGCAATGAGCCTCTATCTCATATGTCTTAAATTTTTTAGCTAATGTTCTCTTTGACGAATTAATGAAATCCTTGTAATCTTGTAAAAGAATAAAAAATTAATGGCTAACTCGGGAATGAGTTTGGGGCATCCGTAGTTGGGGGCCAAATGTCTCACCCTCCATTCCCACCGTTAACATATAAAATAAATAAATAAAATTAAAAGGAGTCGTCTAATATAACTCATTCAGAGTAGTGCTTCAGTGTGGGATTAATTTCAAAATGTTCATTAGCAAAAATTGAAACTCAAACAAGTTAGACTGCGGATAACTCTACCATGGGGTTTATACCCTGGTTAAACTATTAAAGTATAAACCATGCAGTAAGTGTGTGATCTTCTATTGTTTCTGAGTTGACATAAGTGCTCCATGGATGAAGTTCATTGACTTTTCCGCGAGGTCTGGCCATTTCAGTGACATCTTCAGAGTGATAGTGGATCATAGTCAAAATATTATTAAAAAAACTCTAACTCGAAAGCCAGTTATCTGTCGTCAATGAGCTTACAGATAAGTTTGAGCTTCACGTAAGGGGGTCAATTGACTGAGAAATGATGGGAAGGGGTCCCTTTGTTTTTCACTAGGCTGCATTGCCCGTGACTAAGGGTTTTGTCTGTAGATAGGTGAGAACTTCATTGTTTTCACGTAGATTAAGACCTGAATCAAGTTCCCATTTGCTTCAAATTGGACTTCAATTCTCCATCCATGGCTCATTACTCAATTACGAGTTTTAACCATAGTTAATGACTGATAAAGATTTTAGGGAGATAAAACAATTGAAATAACTTTGTTTCGATTGGATCAAAGTCAAGGCCACTTGTTCTAGTTTATCTCAGCTTTTATGCCACACTGCAGTTGACCTTTAACTGGGCTCAGATGGTGCAATCACCACAACCCGAGTCCTATATATCATATTTCATTTGATTATGCTATACCTTTCATTTAAGGTGGTTGTAGTTAATATTTTCTCACTGAGAGAACAATACATATTGACTATTCTTTGGTACAAGATAATCACAATCACCACTATCTATCATACAAAAACAAAGTGTTGGGGTGTGGCACCACATTTAAATTTTGATTAATTGTTTCTAGAATTTTGTGCTAAAAAAGCCACACATTTTTTTTTGGTCAAGTAAAGTACCATACCTGTGCCACCTAATTTCACTGCCTGACAGTTCAAGGTGATTGCAAACCTTTACCAAAAAAATAAAAGTATTATTGTGCTATACCGTAGTTATCAAGACCAAGTGACCAACTTAACTGGCAATTTGACATGTCAAACTACTGACTGGTGCCTTGGTTGGTCCAATCAAGAGTTGTTGAATATGGTAATAATCTAAAATGACCCACATAAAGAAATCATATATTATGTGGGATTAGATTGATAAGTTTTCTAAAGGAAATAGAAATCTAAAACGATTATGACTCTTGGATATATCTCTTGGTTCTTGAGACGTATGTAACATCTATAGGAAGTTTCCTATTTGGTGTTCACTCCTAATCTTATATATATGAGATGATACTGCAGAGAATTTGTGTGCTCTATTTGGGCCACCATATGGGAAAGGTGATTTCCTCTAAAGAGATAGGTATGGCTTATCTGCATCAGTGTCAAGGCCTCCCCTTAGATAGAAAAGAGCTTCCTATAGAGAGAAACTCCATGTTGTGCCTCCAGTAAAGTCTCGGTTGCTCTCAAAGTTCTCCTCCGGGACAATAGATTAGCTGTGGAATGGAGATGGTCTCTTCCTGAACAGTGGTTTGGTTGTAGAATAGACATGAGAGGTCGATGATGGTGCCGATGGGGAGACTGGGTCTAAAACGATTTACTCGATTGGATTTTGTCGAGGGTTATATAGGTAACTCTATGTCCCAAAATATGTAATGTAACTTTCATTTGTATAGTGGATTTCAGTTTATTGTGCCCGTGGATGTAGCCCTCTTGGGGTGAACCATGTAAATATTTGTGTTCTTGTGGTGAGTGATTTATGTTTTATTTCTCGTATTATGGCTCGTGCGCTCTCCTGTTTTGCTTCTAACTGGATAAGTACACGATTTTGGTGGAATCCAACTTTTGGGATTCCTGTTTCCGCATCTAAAATGATTCTTAAATCCTAACAAGAATAAAATGGGGTTTGGTAAAAAAAAAAAACTAGTCAAAACCAGTGTTTGATTAGTTAGGCATGTTTGAATAGCCAGTTTCAACCAGTTCAACGAGCTAAACAAAGTATGTAAATTTTTTTTGTAATATACTTAATTTTTATATTATTATCTCTTAATAATTTTAAAATCAAATTAAATTAATTTGATCAACTGATTAGTTTTGATTGAACCAGACCCCTCACCAGTTCAATAAATAATATAATATTTTCATAAAACCGTGTTACACGACACCATGGAGATAATGCATGGTTCGTTGAATGAAATGTGAATTTCGTGTCGCAAGAAGGAAGGAACTTTGAAATTTTGCGCTTCGTCACTTTTGCTTCGGTGGTCTAACATCCCCACTAGGATGTCGCACGTTAAAATCTAACCAACCTAACCAAAAACAAAGAGTATTTCAATACGCCAAATGATGGCTTGGACACTTTTTTTGTTGACTGGTTGCGACTTTTGACACTTGAGATGTAAGTTGAGAGCCGTCGTATGGAAAATACTTTTAAAGGAAATTTGTCGAAATACATTTAACCTTTCAATTATTCAGCATATTACATCTTTTATTATTATTATTATTATTGGTATTTACAAATTAAATAAAAGCATACTAGGAAAATGTTAAATATTTAATACCTTAAGTATATTTGATAAATTTCAGATTTTTAAAAAATAAAATTCAAATAATTTTAGAAGGAAACCATAGATTCCATTGGGTTTGTGTGCTACACAAGACAGGTGGGGGATCCATTATCTGATGAATTGTGGTGGGCTGTCCATTTTGAAGATGGATGGTGGAGATGAACAATGACCCGAGAGTGATGGATTTTCAATGTGTTTTGTCAGTTTCCACCATCCATCTTGATAGTGGATGACTAATGTAGACTTTGTGTATTCCACATGGCAAACTCTTCACGTCTTGCAACATAGCAAACTTGTTCTGCAGATCCATAAATTTGGAGCTCCCAAAACAGTAAAACTATGATATATATTTGAAGAGACCATTGACATGTAGAGTTTGGATTCATAATCCATGTCCATGATGGATTTTGGAAGGGAAGACTCACTACTATAATCCCAGGAATACCTAATACTAATGGGCCTAAGAAAGGCATGTGGGCTCCATATGGATAATCTACGATTAGCTTTTGGATCCCAAGGGAATTATTATTTTTCCTATTCATGTAGGAAAAAAATATATACAACAAGACCATTTATTTTTTATACAAGAGGGCAATAAAATCTGAGATGTAATATGTGAAATACCGTGAATGAGTATGCTACAAACCACACTCAAAATTTAAAAATTTGTTGTCGAGCATATCCCTAGTCATCAAATTTCACATATGCGGTCAGGGATGATTGTAACCTTCTTATACCAACAAATAAAAAATGTTATTATGCAATCCAAAAAAAAAATTTAAAAAAAATCCCTACCTCAAAAAACTTCTCTTCCGGTGGTGGGTGAGCGACCCCAAAGCCCTAAATTGGTAAAAATAAATAAAATTATCCTAATATTTAAAAAAGATATAGATATTCAAAGTCAATTTATAGGATTCAAATATGCAAATCAAATTGTATTTGAAGGAGAATGATTTAAAACGTCAAAAAAAGTCTCCAAAAAAAAAAAGTATCTAGAGCCCATAAACTACTATCCCAAGATTGAATCTGGGTTATTCATTTAAATGGGCAGTGCATCCACTTCATGATACTTTTGGGACTCCAAATCAAATAGTACATAGGAGCCTTTTAAGGTCCCTCATCCACCTCCACAACAGTTTATGATATGGGGATCACCATTTCTTCGTGATCCGATAGAACACCAAAAGTTATCTTATATCAAAAAGAATATTGTTATTGTCATTGTTATTTTATAAGTTTTAGGAAATTTATTAAATTATTCAAGATGAACAGTTTAACTCCTTATTTATATATTTTAATATAATTTTAAAATATTTATAAAAACCTATATGATCTACGTTGGAATAGTTAAAAGCGGGGTAGAATGTTGAATTGTTCATCTGTCACTTTTTTTTTATCCTTAAATAGTTTGTCTTATGGATCTTTTGATAAATTTTCTTAATTTTTATAAAAGAAAAAGATATTTATGATGAAAAATCAAACATTTTCCACTATTGAGGAGACAAAATTAGTATTTTCGTTATTGCTGGCATGATGATAATACATATATACATTTAAAAAATGGTTATATTAGGATGATCACACGATAGAGTAATTATCATTGTACTCAACAAATTTTGGACACTTGTTTTGTACATTGAGCATTTTTTAATGGGTGTGGTTTCTATAACTTTACAACCTTAAACAATCCAATTGAGGCGCACCTTCAAACTTTATCATAATATATAAATTTGGTGTAAAAACTTCTTAAGATTGTTTTAAAATCTATTTTCGTCTCTAATTATAGAATTTTTAGCTCCAAAAATTGTTAAAGTCAAGTAGATCTACAAACACAAGAAAATCTTGAAAATGGATGGTCTAGATAATGTATTGCAAGATGCACTATTTATGGGAGTCAAAATATTCTTTTTTTCATATTCATACATCTCGATGTCGAGATGATCAATTAGAATGTCTTTCGACATTAAAATAATTTTTTCTGATGGATTTTTTAGGTTACAATAAACTTTTTTCTTTTTTTAATAAGGGTTTTTGTCATCAGGAGGGGTGTGGCCGTCATCTACATGGGTTATGAGTGCTTCATCTGGGTGATGTCACACCCCACCCAATGACAAAAAACGCATTTATTAAAAAAAAAAAACTGTCGATGCACAAAATAATGGTATATAAGTATTCAAATTTAGTTGAGTACTATGACAAATTAATTCATAGTGTAAGCACCCAAACATAACCCTTTCGTGTGCCCTCTGTCTTGTACAAGTCGCGAGAGAGCTCGTTGAAAAATATAAGACAAAAAACTAAAATATTTTATTCATTTGATTAATATTTAGTGGTATTAGCCTCGTTTTGTAATTTATATCTATAAATCATAAAGCATATAATACAAGACCGTTTATTTTGATACGGTGGGTTATGTTTACTCCTAATTGTTAGAGGTGAAATCAAGTCGGTGGGAATATGCCACTGACCACGCATAATTTGACAAGTTTGTTCGAAAAAGTACCGCTTACCTACGATACAAGAAGGTCCCAATAGGCTTTGCCTATCAGAAGATTGGCACTTAGATATTCTTGTACAGATACGAATGATGTTTTATTATGCCAATATTCATATTTTCCATTATCAACCAAATGCAACATAGATTGAAATTTATATCATTTTCCACAACATTCCCTTAAAATCTAACTCATACCAATACTATTCATTTAGAAATGGGTATAACAACCTTACCAATTGCTCCATCCAATGTAGAAACTTTTGATAATATTGATCACAAAGGAGGAGTTAAAATAATAATAATAATAATAATAATAATAATAAAAATACAAGAAAGAGTCCCTTCAGACACGCCAAAGGGAAGAGAGAGAAGCATTTAGTATCCCTTTAGAGAGAGAAACAGAGAGATGTTACTGTCCATCCACGAGACCGTAGCACGTAATGTTCCAAGGAATGAAGGAAAACCAACCGATTCCAGGTATTTGGAGAGATAGGAAGAGAAAATAGAAAGTCTTCAAAAGTTTATCAGATAAGGAATTTTTGCCAAATTTTTCGAGCGTATGGTTCGTTACTTTTCCCTCTCTATCTGTTGGTGTTTTTGGTCACTTTCTCTCTCTACTCATGCAACTCTTCCGAGTTTTGTTTGGATTACTTTCTCTCTCTACAACAGCGACAATGTGACCATACTGTCCATTTTGTGAAATAAACCACAACAAATAAGTTGCCAAAGGCACGTAAAATTAGGAAAAAAAAAGGGGCAAACTTCGGTGTTCAATGAGACTCGGCTCGAGCCGATTAAGCCGAGCTGAGTCGAACAATTTACCGCGGTTAAGAACACTGACAACAAGGCTTTGCCGCACGCCCACAAGAGGCACGCGCGTCCAGGATCCAACCGCCCAGATTCATCAACCGTGACTACTGATCCAATATCATCCGCTCGTTTTCCACGTCACCACGCGCGTTAACCATGTGTGAACCGCGGGGCCCCACCTCACGGAGGACGAGGTTGGCGCGAAATTTGTTTCCACTTTTCGGGAAATTGCGGCCAAACGAAATTCGAAGAAAAATAATTATAAAAAGAGAAAACATAAACATCATTTTTACAAATAGTTTCGTATATTATACATTTTACACTTAAATCCTATATTTTTATTTCATAATTTTTACATATCATAATTAAACTTAAATTCTGGACATTCACATTTCCTGCCATAAATATTAAAATTAATTCAATTTAAATCAACAAAATATCCTTATAAATTCTAAAATTCGAGGATATCCTATCATTTTGCTTATTTTAAATATTTGCTGGTGTTCTGATTAATTATAAGATGGTTGGAAATATCAGTTATGAAAGTTTGAACTCAAATCTTCCATACACAAAAACATACAAATAGACACTAGTGTCTTAAAATCCGACGATTTATATCGACCCTCAATTCGTAAGGACATCAATTGGGATTGAACTAGTTTTAGAATGGTATGGTCCCGGCCATTTTTCTTTTAAATCCCTTTTGTATATATATACATTTTTTGTTTTAGGCTTATTTAATATTTTCTTATATCCGATTCTAAATTGCTACAGTATAAACATCTATTTTTATTTTATTTTATTTATTTTTAATAGTTTTTTGGATCACAAATCTAGATCGATTCAGTATGTTGATCTCATGGTCTAGAGAAGATCCGGGTTTTGAAGCACTAATACACACTCTAAAAAGGTGGGCTTCAGTGCGTACAATTCATTAATTTCAATAATATGGATTTTTATTGTAAACCTTATAAATTTGAGAAAATTAATACCAAAATTAATTAATTAAGAAAAATTACTTGATAGAGCTGCAGTCTTATCAAAATAAATAAAATCTCACTTCATAACTCACCAAAAATTACAATTCAAGTACTCATCGATTGTCACGGTTTGAACATTATGGTTGTAAAAAAAAAAGTGTGTGTGGTTTGTGTTGAGCTGAGGCTCTAAATAATCAAAGTAAAATACACCTTCAAATAATATCGAGAAATGTGGCATTAATACTGAAAATCTTTGTGGTAACCTTAAAATATATATTCATATTTAATTATAAAATTTAAAACATAAAAAATAGTAGAGATCGAGCAGATATATGGAATCTTGAAAATTGAAAGTCCAAAAATAGGTTATAAGATGTACTATTTCTAAAACTTGAAATTTGTTTTTGCTCATGTCCATGCATCTCGATGTCGAGGTGATCAATTTGATAATATTTGGACATCAAAACAACCTCTTTGAGTGAAATAGAAATGGAATTTTTGAGGTGGGTTCTAATTTGATTGTTTAGGCTTTAGAGCTTTTGGCTTTCTCTCCCTATATATATATGAAAAATGATATTGTGAGACCTTTCGACACTTATGTGTGTAGGGTCCAAAAGGATTACTATTAATTTTGGCATAGATCACGAAAAAAGGCAGAGTCCGATACTCATATGATAACTTTTCTAGAGATCTGTGCCAAATTTAATGGTGATCATTTGAGTCCTACACACATAAGTGTGAGAGAGTATCATAAGATATATATATATATATATAGAAAAAGTATTTCCAACGTCTATAGGTGAAAATGAATAGGGATTTGCCGTACCCTCATCACCGTCCAAATTTCATTACGCGGTCACGATTGTCCAGTAATGTTTTATTTTTCATTTTTTTTTAAATCAGAATGACCTGAAATTTGGAGGGTATGTACATCTTACAGAGACGCATCTAATAAAATATAAAAAATATTATCCGTAAAAATAAATTGATTAAAATACCTTCAAAACTTTTCAGGGGTATTTTGGTCAAATTTTTAATGTAAAATATTTTTTTATAATTTTCAAATATTCCTTTATTTTCTACAAATACACATTCCAAATTTCAGATCATCCCGATTTGTAGAAAAAAAATGAAAAATGAAACACAAATTGACAATCGTGACCACGCGATGAACTTTAGACGGTGATGGAAATAGACGAATTTACTATTTATTTTTACCTATAAACGCTGCGTAGTATTTTCCATATATATAAATATATAAAAGACCTAGTTTTTTGGTATTTTAAATTTTATTATCGGTTTTGAAAATTGTTTTAAAACTACCACGTAGATTTATGTACGAAAGTGTTTTTCAATAAAAGATTTGAGGTCGGGCTTCATTTTGTTTTCATAAAGCCGAAGCCTTACAGAAACCTCATTCGTTAATTAATGAATTTGTGTCTCGTCATATCGAGTGAAGCTTGTGGGGCCCACTGCGGCAGCTGATATGCGTCCACGTGTCAAGGGACTGTTTAAAACCCATATGCCCAATAATTAGCTTAATGCACTTATTCACGGCAAAACGGTTTATTTAAAGAGAAACTTATTATTAACGAATTTTTGGGTAATAAATAGTCTTGTCCAGACACATGCGCATGTGACCCAGGCCGGGTTCTCCGGGCTAATAATGTTTCCTTTTTATTTTTAATTCTACATGATTACTATATTGCCCTTGGATTGTGTGAAGGTGGCCAGCTCCTCTCGTGGACGTGTGTTTTTTCCATTGGAAAAAGTTTATGTAAGGATGCAAACTTATACAGTAGAACTGCGGATGCACCTCAAAAATCCATCGAAAAATGTAGTTTTAATAGTTAAAACTACCTTTTGGTTGATCATCTCGATATCGAGATATATGATTATAAAAAATAAAAATATTTTAAATTTAAAAAATAATGTATTTTACAACATATTATCTACACCTTCCATTTTTAAGATTTTCATATGTTTATAGATCTATTTGATTTTAACATTTTTTAAATTTAAAATTTTGAGGGTGCGTTTTACCACTATAGCTACATATGCATCCAGATGCCAACTGCACCCTTTTTCATGTAACACCCAATTATTTATGGGATTGTATACAAATATACTATTTATCTTGGGTTGCGGTTTGTTTATAGCCACCTTTAAATCGTGTTGAGAAATGTGGTTTCAATACTGTAATAGTCTTAAAATATATTTTAATATTTAATTATTAAATTTTAAGCTTAAAAAACAGTGTAGAACTATAAAATTTTGAAAATTAACATTAAAAAAATGCGTTACAAGTTGCACTATTTCTAAAACTTAAAATCCATTTTTTTCTCATATCCATGCATCTTGATGCCGAGATGATCAATTTGATGATATTTAGGCATCAAAACCACCTCATCTTGTAAATTTTTCGAGGTAGGCTCTAATTTGATTGTTTAGAACCTCGGCTCTATATAAACTTTATCCTTTATCTTTTATATAAGAAGGTCACAATCATTGATGTCTGTTAAATTTCAAAATGGGTAGTTGTAAAAGTGTTCTTGAATAAACATAAAATTTCAAAATAAAATTATTGGACTTCCTAACTCATCCCAAACAAATAATTTAACATCTAATGAGTAGAAATGATTGTGACCTCCATTTACAGAAGATAAATGGTCTCTTTATAGATATTCCATTTGTTTATAGGGTGAGGTTTGTATCAGATATTGACTTTTAAGTTTTGTCGGAAGATGTAGTTCTGGTGTAGGAAACCTTACCACAACTTGAAAATTTATGCCGAAGTATGATTACGATATTTCAATTGTTTGAAAGGATTGAACAGATCTATATATTATTGAAATTTGTGAAAATATATTATCGAGATAACTTGTTACAATATGTATTATTTTTAGAATTTGAATTTTTTTTTTTTTTCTTTATAACCACGTATCTTGAGGTCTAGATGATGTAGTGGAAGGTTTTCTAATTTCAAGATGCTATTTTTTATTGGATTATCGAGGTGCACCATACTTTTATATTATAAAATTACAACCTTGCATAAAAAATTTATTTTTTTCTTTTTGTGTTTTCATATTCTTTTTAAAAATATTTTACGTCTAATTATTTTCCCCTTGTTTGTTGTAAGGTTTGATTGTGATTGAAAAATCGAGGATTGGGATCTTTAGCCATGAGATTTTAATTTAAGACTTATCTTGATTCTCTAGTTTCTAGAGTATGTTTTATTTATTTGTTAGCTATAAGTTGGAGATGTGCAATTTGAATTATATCCCATTGTGTCATAGATGATTCTAAATTTTGTCTCTATCTGACAAATTATTTTAAATTCAATTTTTTTGTAATTTGATCCAATATAATGTTGCATGCAACATGCAAATGACGACTATGAAGAACGGTCAACTTTGACAAGAAATTCAAATATCTAATTTAGAATAACCATTATAGTATGCACACATGACCACATAAACTCGAGCATGATAAAAGGTCATAAGCATCATCTCAAGACATTCCATTGGTGGACGGTAAAGAACACACTTTGGACCACAACCTGGGTTTGTCATTTTGCTTTCAGTCCCATTCCTTTCTTTTTAGAAATCTTAAACCCGGTGATCTAGATCGAGAATATCCGATCTGTATGAAATTCAATAAGTGGCGCACTAACTCTCCCCTGAATCCCCTTAAATTTATTTTTATTTTTAATTATTTTTTTCTGATTTACCTATCTAGCTGATCTACTTTAATACGTTGTAGTGTATAAAAAGATAAATCGATGACTCGAATTGCCCATCTGAAAAACCCATCAAAAGCGGATCGACAGGCAGTCGAGTAAATCAGCTAAAAAAAAAAAGACCGTAGACACAACAAAAAAAAAATATAAAAGCAATAAAAAAATAAGGATGGGCTTGGAGGCCCGCTGTTCCAGAAAACCGGGCGGTCCCACCAATTTCCATCCGAATTGGTATTTTGGGCAATCCACAAAACACGATTGTTAAGTCCCAATCACCTGTTCTTCACTAATAAGCACGTTCGAGTCTATTGGGTGATTTCAAGAATTACAAGGGTATCATGAGTAATTTCACCCATTCACCTAATGCATACAAAATTATTAGGAAAAAACCCACAAGGGCACAACCGTAATTGTTCCGGAACGAGAGAATTAGCGAGGGAATGTACAGAAAAAGTAAAAAGCAGTGGGTTAAATGGTTAACCCACGTGGGTTAAAATGGTCCCAAAAAGGCAAATGTCTGGTTGTAGGCTTGGTTAAGGGCAAGGGAGCCTTCCTCTGTCTCAATACCACGAAGCAAACCCCGCTTTTTTTAGCTCCTCTGGTCTCACTACTGTCGGCTCCTCTCCCTCTGTACTCCATTTCCCGGCGAGTTTTCCGGCCAAAATTCACTTTCCGGCGACCTGATATCGAGGGACTTGTCGGAGGTGGGTACCCACTTCGCCGGAAGCTGCAGAGGCACTGGTGTTTCCCGCTCTTCACCGGCGTCGAGAATCTCGAGATAGATGGGAAAGCTTTTTCTTTGGTGATTTGGGTGGTTTTCCGGCGGGTTGGGGCATATTCCGGCGATCGTGAGCTCGGGGGAGTTTGGAGAAGGTGTTGGAGCTTGGGACCGGTGTCATTTTTTGGGGCTATTTTGTCGGGATTTTGGTTCACTTTTTCACTCTCTTTTTTGGTGCAAGGAAATAAGTATTTCGTTTTTTCCCGGCAATAGTGGGCTCTGGTTTGGTGTAGTATGTGACTTTTCCGGTGAGTTTTTTAGGATTCCGGTGAGGGGAAGCCGGATCTTGTGAGTTATGATGAAGTCTCAGGCGAATGGAGTGGTGAATAACCCTGGTGATGGTAAAACGCGAAACCCTGGTTCTGTTCTTTTCGCCTTTTATGTTTTCAGCTTGTAAAGTGGCTTTTGATTCGCAGGAACATTTTTTCTGATTACTTTGTGGTAATGGAAAGCTGTGCCCCGTTTTTTGGCCTCACAATTTTGCGCCATTATTTTTCACTTATTTTTTCTCTTTTTAATAAGTCTCAGTTGTTTTGGGGTTTGAAGTTATATATGGCCCTCTTATCTTTTGCTTTTTTACAACATGGAAGCAAAGTTTGTTGGGATTTTCACTGAGACTTCATCTAAATAATGGCTGATTTTTCATATTGGGTACGTGTTTTTGCGACAATTTTGTTGTGGGTTCTTGTTGGGTCCTCATAAATACCTGTAAATGATGGTGGTTTCGTTATTGGGAGCTTTGGCTGGCTTAACAAGTTGATTATTTCATTCATGGGTTTGTAAAATGTCGCCTTCTCATTTTCTGTTTAGTTGACCTAGTTTGCTTGGAGTTGGTGTTTGGTTCAGTATTTTTTATGGCTTCATTTGTGGAATTGCAGGAGAGAGAAGGAGCATTAATCCTGAGCTATGGCATGCTTGTGCTGGCCCCCTGGTCTCATTGCCTCCTGTTGGAAGCCTTGTGGTCTACTTTCCACAGGGCCACAGTGAACAAGTAAGTGAGAGATTACACTCTGCTACTAAGCTGTCGCTTTTTCATATTCAATTCCTCTCACGGCCTTTCTCCATCACTTGTTATGATTATTTGTTAGTCCTTTTTCCTTTTTAAATGAGATTGTGTTTTTTTTTATTTTTTGTGAAATGTGTTGATTATATTTTGTTGGATGATTTTTAGGAAATGGGTTTATCTGTTTCTCTGCAAATGTATGTTTAATTTTTGTTTTGAGGAAAGTTGAAGGGGACTCAGCTTTTTACAAGGGATTCCATGTCTTGAAATCAAGGAAATAGAATTATGAGGGAATTGGATATACCATGTTTAGGTGTTAGAATTGAAAGGATGTATTCAATAAATTATTGCTGAGATTTATTCACTTTTGGGCTTTCAGGTTGCTGCCTCCATGCAGAAGGATACTGATAGTCACATACCAAACTATCCAAATCTACCCTCTAAGTTGATCTGCCTTCTGCACAATGTCACATTACATGTAAGTTAGCCTTTGAGCTTTTGTTGTTTACTTCACTTTTTGTTTCTCTGAATCTTTGTCATGGTTTATTTGGAGATATTGGTTGTTGCATTATGAAATTTTACATCAGTTGATCCGCTATGCGCATGTATGCTTTTCGTTAATCAGTGAACCACAAATTTTACTTTCAATCCAGATGGGACTTTAACCGTTCATTGCTTCCACTATAAGAGATGAGGGTATTTCAATTGATATTGTCTAATATATTATGTAAATTTGCCAGGCAGATGCAGAGACGGATGAAGTTTATGCTCAGATGACACTTCAACCTGTTAATACGGTGAGCAATTTCATCTGATCCGCCTTTTTAGCTGAAGGAATAATCAATACTGTGAAGTCAGGCAGCTTAAGTATATTGTTTTCTTCTTTTCTCCTGACTATCATTGTTTCATCTTTTTTCTGTAGTATGATAAGGAGGCATTGTTTGCATCAGATCTTGCGATGAAACCGAATAAGCCTCAAACTGAATTCTTCTGCAAAACATTGACAGCAAGTGATACGAGCACTCATGGTGGGTTCTCCGTGCCTCGACGTGCAGCTGAGAAGATCTTCCCTCCTCTTGTATGTGTATTATTCCTGCCATCCCTTGACATTGTGCTGTCTTTTTGCACATTCAAAATTTGTTTTGGGTTGTAGCCCTTGCATCATACCCGTTTTTATCTTGTGTGATTTCTTGTTGATTTTATAATTTACTTAGATTATTTTATCATCTTTAAAAATTACTTTTCATTGAAATCATAGACAAAAGGTTTTCTTTGTCATTGTGTTCTCTGATTGCGTAGTTAATTCTAGGATTTTACCATGACACCCCCTGCGCAAGAACTGACGGCCCGAGACTTGCATGACCACACTTGGACATTCCGCCATATATACCGAGGTGCCTATCTATTTTAATGCAAATTTAAGCTAGTGGATTCCTAAGTCCTTTGACTATGTATTTTGAGAAAAGGTTAACTGAGTCATTTTAATATTTCTACTCATTTGCTGTTAAATTGACCATAACTTCTCTACTGTGTATATTGTAGGTCAACCTAAACGGCATCTGCTTACAACTGGTTGGAGTGTGTTTGTCAGTTCGAAGAGGCTTTTTGCTGGCGACTCTGTCTTATTTATAAGGTACCAGTGCAAGCATTGAAGTTTGATATGCATGCGTGTTTTCTATTTCTTTTTCTTCTGCAAACTAGTGACAGAAAACTCAGTGGCTCGGCTTCAAGCTTTCGACCTGGCAGGGTCCCCGGTTCAGGGTCCAAAAACTCAGGACTTGCAGGAGTCTGACTTGGCCCTAGAACCTACTGTGTAATTTTGTAGACTTAGCTGAGTCACTGCTGAGACTCAGCCAGACTGGAACTTGAGCTCAGGCCATACCCAGTTTCAGGCTTGATTGCAAGTTTTCAATCACGGTTACAGAGTTCTAAATTTAGGTATTGTCAACATATGACAAAGAGTTGTGATCGGTTGATAAGTAGCACTCAATGACCAATCGAGTTATTATTAGCTACTAGCTTGAGATTTAGTAAACGGTGGTCCAATTATGAAGAGAAGGAAAAAGATCAATGAAATGGATAATACACTCAAACAAAATGGAACGACCTTTTAAATCAAGATATCATATTTCTTTTGCTTTGAACCATAGTATATCTTGAGTGGCCAAGCACTAGGATCAACCTCTTACACATCTGTCTTGCAAATTATCTGTTTTGATTTTTGCTAATTGGTGTTCTTTTGTTAATTCTGAGTAGGGATGAGAAACAACAGCTTCTTTTGGGCATAAGGCGAGCAAACAGGCAGCCTACAAACATTTCATCCTCTGTTCTATCTAGTGATAGCATGCATATCGGTATTCTAGCTGCTGCAGCCCATGCTGCAGCAAATCACAGCCCTTTCACTGTGTTCTACAATCCAAGGTCAGTATAAGCTTGATGTCTGTTTCATGCTAGTTTTGGTTTTGATTTCGAGACTACCTTAGGTTCCCCAGAAATGCTACACTTATATTGAAGGTAGAAAAAGGTGCGACAATGGGTGCATGGAAACTAATAACTAAAGCACTTAGTTCTAAAATTTGTGTGTACTTTCTTGGGTTTACAGCAGTACTCACTGTTGCTTGAGTTGTGTGCTTTCATCAGTCCTCAACTAAATCTCATAGTTGTTGCACTTTTCAGAGCTTTTTTTGTTTAGCAATTCTTGAAGTCATTGTATTTTATTAGGGCAAGCCCGTCGGAATTTGTCATTCCATTGGCCAAATACAACAAGGCAATTTATGGTACTCAAGTATCACTTGGCATGCGGTTTCGGATGATGTTTGAAACCGAGGAGTCTGGGACACGCAGGTAATTAATACTGGAATCTTTCATTTATGGTTCCATAAATATGTATTAGTTTCAGTTTAACTTCAGACAAATCTTGAATGTTTGCACTTATTCTCCCTATTTTGGCAGGTATATGGGAACCATTACCGGTATCAGTGATCTTGATGCAGTGCGATGGAAGAATTCACAGTGGCGCAATCTGCAGGTACCCTTTCTGTCTTGCAATTTAACATTTAGTGTCTGCTGTTGGATTATATATTAAATATTGTTTAGAGTAATAACAGTTTGAGCAAAGGAATGCATCATCTCTACCATCGGTTGTCGAGGACAGATGGAGGTGTATGGTATTCGCATGCTACACGGAATGTATCGTGCATAGAGTACTGTTCCTCTATAAATATATATCTTTTACCATTCAGTGACAACATTAGTGCAACTTGATATATATCCCAAGGAAAGAACACTATCTAGTCCAAAATAGTTTCTGCATGTTCTATACAGCTACTTTTTGACTTAACCTGTGTCCTACTTTCTTCCACAGGTTGGTTGGGATGAGTCAACAGCCGGTGAAAGGCGGAATCGAGTCTCCATTTGGGAGATTGAGCCAGTGGCAGCCCCCTTCTTTATCTACCCCCTCCCTTCTTCCGAACCAAACGTCCGAGACAGCCAGGAATGCCAGGTAGAAATACGTGTATTAATCGTTTCTTGTGTTCTATTTGCCAGCTTAGTATCTCTTTATTCACAAACCAAACCAATCTTTTTCTCATGCATTATTTACTGTTGGTATTTTATCCTTTGTAGATGATGAATCTGATATAGAGAGCATCCTCAAGCGAACTATGCCATGGCTTGGAGATGAGATATGCATAAAGGACCCACAAGCGCATTCTCCCCCTGTAATCCCTGGACTAAGCCTAGTCCAGTGGATGAGCATGCAACAACAACAGCAACAACAGAACGCACTGCTCAGTGGCCCCGGGGTCCAGCCTGACTACTTGCGCAACCCCATGGCTACTGCACAACCCATTTTACAAAACTATGCAGCCTCTGATCTCTCAAGGTTGCAATCCCAAATTTTGCAACAACAAAACAACCTTCCATTCAATGTTCCTAAGCTTCAGCAAACCCAACAACTACCTGACCTTAAGCCGCCCATGTCATGGCCATCAAACCAGTTAGCTCAAACAGTTGTAGGTGAAGTGAACCAGCACTCTCAGCCTCAGCCTCTGTCACAATCATTGCCACTCCCTCCCCAGCAACAGCAGCAAAAGCAACAGAATTGTGTGATTAGTAATTCTACCTTCACTCAGAACCAAGTTCAGAACCCCCTTCTTCAAAGCCAAAACATGGGTCAGGCTCAAAACCCAATTCAGAACCAGCTTCTGCAGAGCCAAAGCATGTGTCAAACCCAAAATTCAATTCCGAACCAGCTCCAAGGCATGGTTCAAACCCAAAACCTGGTTCAGGGCCAGCTTTTGCTGGCCCAAGGCCTGGTTCAAGGCTCTATACAGCAGCCAAGGCCTGTTCAAAACACCTCACTTCAACAACAACAGCAGCAACAGCAGCAGCAGCAGCAGCAGCAGCAGCAGCAGCAGCAACACAGCAACAGCAGCAGCAGCAGCAGCAGCAGCAGCAACACAGCAGCAGCAACAACAACAACAACAACAACAACAGAGGCCACCACCACAGCAGCCTCAACAAAGTGTGGTTCAAAACCATCAACAGCCAAACCTACAGCCATCAGAGCATCAGTTGCAGATGCAAATGTTGCAGAATCAGCAACCTGAACTTCAAGAGCAGCAAAGACAGCAGCTCTTGTTGGAAGCCCAACAACAACTATCCCAACAGCTGATGCAACAATCTATTCCCTCAAATCAAACCCAACCACACCAACAATTGCATGGTGTGAACACACTCTTATTTCATCAACAACATATACCGAAGAGTTCTCCCCAAACTGGTATCCAGTTCTCTCCCCATTCTATGCAACAAAAATTGCCCCAACAACAGCAGGTTCTGTTACTTGAGAACCCGGCAAGTTGTCTATCGGCATCAACCAACCACCACTCGGCACCTAGCAATGGCCTAGTGGCCAACACAAGGGCAGCACAGTCAGGGGTCACTGATGAAGCCCCCTCTTGCTCGACCTCACCCTCGACAAACAATTGCTCGGTCATGACCCAACCTATATTGTCAAGAAACAACCGAAGTGGACCTAAGGTTGAGGATATCGTCCAATCAGCTGCTACTGTTATAAGCCCTGGCACCCTTGAAGCAATGGGATCTAATGGGGCTAGCACGGCCAAGGAATTGACACAACAGAAACCAGACTTTCAGATAAAGCCTTCTGTATCATTGCCAAAAACTCCAAGCCAAGCTGCTTTACAAACTTATCTTAATGCTGCACAAATGGATTACTTGGACACATCTTCATCTGCAACTTCAATCTGCCTTTCTCAAACTGAGGGTCCCACTTTGCAACAAAATTTCCCACTCTCTTCTTTCAACCCTTCACAACTAATGTTTAGGGAGGATGGGGAGATGCAGGCTGACCCAAGAAATAATGTTCTTTTTGGAGTTAATATTGACAGCCCACTGAATATTCCTACGACACCTGATCCCTTGTTGGTGAGGAGCTTGGTTAATGGAAAGGTTTTCCAGAACCAGATTCCCAATGGAAATGCCTCTACAAGCTATGGGACTCAGGGGGAAATCCAACAAGAGGTCTCCACATCAATGGTTTCTCAATCTTTTGGAGTACCCAATTTACCATTCAATGGGGGGATGGATCCGAGCATGAGCGATGGAAGCTTCATGAACAGAAGCTCATGGCCTACACAGTTCCCCCGCATGAGGACATATACAAAGGTAAAGAGCTTTTCTTGGTTTTGGGCCTTTTTTTTTTTTTATGCTAGAAAACTCCAATTTAAGAATTGGTGTCCTTGTGTGTTGTTGGATTTGTTTCTTTAGTTGGATACCACTGAATTGTTAACTTTCCATTTAAAAAGGTGTACAAACGTGGTGCGGTTGGAAGATCTATCGATATCACACGTTATAAGGGCTATGAGGAGCTTAGACATGATCTTGCTCTTATGTTTGGGATTGAAGGGCAGCTTGAGGATCCTCTGAGAACTGGCTGGAAACTAGTATACGTTGACAATGAGGGCGACATTCTACTTGTGGGGGATGACCCTTGGGAGTAAGTTTTACTAAAGTATTATAGTTTTAAGGAGTTTTCTGGTTGTATTATACGAAAACTAGAAACATCATATTCAACTTTTCCTGAAATACTCCCATGCAAGAAGATAACAGATTTGTTTAAATAAAGGAAAATCTGAATAATATATGAACATTAGAAATGAGTAGTTTTACATTTGAGCTGATTCATATATTTTCTGGTGAATCTTCAGTGAATTTGTGAGCTATGTCCAGAGCATTAGGATACTATCACCTGCCGAAGTTCAGCAAATGAGTCTGGATGGTGATTTAGGAAATGGAGTCCTCCAAAACCAGGCGTGTAGCAGCTCAGATGGTGGAAATGCTTGGAGAGGGGGACAATGTGACCAAAATTCTGCCAACCCATCGGCTGGATCATTTGAACATTCATGAAGAGAGAGTGTTTTAAAATCCAGATGTTGAGAAATTGGTTTCCTTTTTAAAATAGAATAGGCAGCTACCCAAAAAGATGGGGTGGAGGTAAGTCTCCCCATTAGCTGCATGATCCAAAAATGGGTGGAGGTAGGTCTCCCCATTAGCTTCATGATCTGATGGGTAAAGCTTAAGCTATTACATTGGAAGGAGAGAGAGGCTTCAAGGATGGAAGAGGAGGGAACACATTGTTTTCTTAATGCATGGATTTGAAAGGGGTACCCTTTTTTGTTTTGGTTTAGTTGAAATGACCCAGAGATTACAGGAGCGTTCGGATGGTCAATCTGAAACTCATAAGGTTCTAGGCACAACAACATTTTAGATAGCAAAAAGGGGTAGACGGACCGTGAGGATTGAGCCGATCCATGGTTTTACTTTGTGGATCGTGCTGAGAGCTGCAAATAAATCATTGGCTCGTGGGTTCTGAAAGTGAAGCTTACTGGTATGTCTCCTGCTACCCATGGAAAGCTCTGTTGTATTATTAGTGCTTTTCTGAAGAAGGCTTGAATTTGCAGTGGTTCTGTAAAATTGTGCAGAAATCATCAACATTTTTCTTGTGTAAATTATTTGGTAGGATTTGGATAATGTTAAAGAAAACTCATTAAAAGAGAATTTTGGACTCTAATTTATCTCTTGGAAATGCAAATGGATTTCTATGTTTTCAGTTCATGGGGTTGAGAGAAGTTTGGTTATGTTTCACCATTAGGTAAGGTGGGTCTGCATGAGCGGGGAGAGGTTTCTAGACTTGCACTTTATAAAAAATTGTAAATATGTATTCTTGGGGTTCTCATTCATTTAGGTATCTTTTGGTGGGCTTTGGAAAAGCATATTTGGGGCTATATGGGCTTCCTTGGTCATATGGACACAAATGCACACAAGAAAATTCATTAAGACTGATTGTTTAGGCTTTAACTTGGTCTATGAGTAAGATATGCTTGTTTTGACCTTTTAAGGTATTTTTTTTGTTTTCCCCCCTTCAAGAGACATTCATTAGTATCAGGTTATTATGAGATTTCTTGCTACACTGGATCTAATCTCAACAGAATGAGAGGGTATGAGAAAGTCGTTCTTCATTAAAATGTTTATATCAGAATGCTATTCTGGGGATTCTGAAACTGTAGTCGTGAATGGGAACAAAAGAACTGGTAACAATGTGAAAAGACCAACTGGCTTCTTGGTTATAAATATTGGAAGAAGTGCATTGGAAGCAACGGTTTTTAAAGGGTAGAAAAAAGGGCCCAAAAGGCAGACAAAAAGGTTGAGGACAAGAGCCAGGTATTAATGTTGGAAGGTGAAGCATCAGATAAAAAGAGCTCAAAACAAATGGAAGAAACAAGAACTTGTTAAAAATGAAAATATATAGGTACCTGGCTGTGAAATTGGCAAGTTTGGTATAGGAAGTACGTACAGAATAAACGTTTGGGTGTTGGATGTAAGAGCTCAAAAATTTCAATTTTTTTTTTTTTTTTCACACTGTGGCACATCATGGGCTGTTAGATCTGTCAGATTTTACATCCAATGGATGGGGGTGATTGTGAGTGTCTTTTGCGTAAGGTAGAGTTTTTTTCTGTAAGAATTCTAAGCGTACGCTACAGCTGATTTATTTATTTATTTTTATGAAAGGAGTCCATGTTGTTGGTTCACTGAAGGATGTTTTTGTATAAAGGGATATGGGGATCAAGATCAAAGAATAGTCAATAGTTTGAGGATTTTCGTATAGGAACAAGATAAAGGAGTTTAAAAACGAAAAGGAATAGGATAAAGGAGTCCAAAAACCTCACTCTGGAATCTGCAAGAGAGAGATAAAGAGTGTGTGTCAAGCTAATCTTCCACAAAAGCAAATGCAGGTAGTTTTTTTTTTCCTTGAGAGTTTATCTTCCACATAAACAAGTGAACGCCGGCTTTTAGATAATATTTTTTCTTTCTTCTTGAGAGAGAGAGAGGTTTATCAGCTTATCTGTCAATAAACAAATGCACTGCCTATTGTAGAGAATTCTTCCTCTGATTTTAGAGAAATTTTTTATTTTCTTTAGGATCAGGACAAATCCATCGGTGACATGATCAATAATACCTAGGAAATTTATCTATTGAACATTTGCGCGTTTTGGACTATTCTAAGTTTCTAGCCCATCGATCATATGTATTTTGATTGGGATTTTTAAAATTAAACAACATTTAATTTACCTCTTCGGTTTTTTTGATAAATTTCTCATGATCATTTGACCAGTAAAAGTAATAACTTAAATATACACCAAATGTTTGATAATTTATCGGTAAAAAGTAATGCTTAAATAAATATAAATGTTTAACCCCAAATGTTTAAGATTATTAGAGAAATTTGAAAAGTAATGTTATAGAATCGCATCATCATTTAATAAGGATCACAAGATTTATTTTTTCCCTTCATGAAATGGATGTGCTAAAAAAACTTTTACTGGTTGCTCTTTTTCTCAAGTGGCCATCTATGTATTTAAAGCACTCCTCTTCTTGGAATCCATGGATCAATGTATTTAATTTAGTTTAAAGGAGTAAAGATAAACAGATCAATCTATTTAGTTTAAAAGAGTCAAATGTATTTAATTTACTTTGAAGGAGTAGAGATAAACTGATCAATCTATTTAGTTTAAAAAGAGTAGAAATACCTCTGAGTAGTGAAGCACTAAAAAGAGAAATTATGCATGTTCCTCCTTTATCTTCTCTGCTTTCTTCTCTTTCCTCTCCTTCTGAAAACAAAATTTGAAAGAATAAAAAAAACAGTAAGAGGCCTCTCTCTCTAGCTTTGCTTTGTTCCCATCTCTCTATACCTTTCCTTTCTTCTTTGATTATGAACTGGTTTTTATTTTTGAGGCATGAATCGGTAACTGCTTTGCTTTATTTGGGTCGTAATTTCTTGGAATAATTATTACTAATTTTGGCAAATTCTACTGTTGGGGCCACACTTGTCAAGAACACATGCGAGATTGCAATGTGGAGTTGGGGTGGGACCTCAAATTGCATTGATTTGGTGGGAATCCATTAGACAAACGGACGGTCCAGATTGAGAACTCCCGCATATTGCACGTAAATCCTACTCGTTTATATATTAAAAATTTCGAGGGGTATTTAGGTTATTCAACAAGTGTGAACAGGTTCTACCGTTATTATGAATTGCTTGATTTCTAATTAAGGTATATAGAGCCGAGGCTCTAAACAATCAAATTTGAGTCTATCTCAAAAAATTTATTAGAAGAAGTTGTTTTGATGCTCAAATATCTTCAAATTGATCATCTCGACATCGAGATGCATGGACATGAGAAAAAAAATGGATTTCAAGTTTTTGAAATAGTGCATTTTGTAATGCATTTTTGGACTGTTAATTTTCAAAATTTTTAAATTTACATAGATCTGTCGATCTACACTATTTTTGAAGCTTTAAACTTTATTATGACAAAGATTTCCAGTATTGAAACCACATTTCTCGAAACCAATTGAAGGTAGGCTCTAACTAAACAAACCGTACCCTTCTATTAAAGTACACCAGCTTTTCAATTTCCTAACATTCAACTTGCACTCTTTTTTTGTTGCAAAATTAAACTTAGGAACTAAGATCTCTCGGTTTATCAATTAACCAAATTTTATTTTGACCTCTCTGTATCTCTCTAGAGTACTTTTTTGAACTGAAATCTCTCTCTCTTGGTTGATTAATTAGCCAAATTTTATTTTAATCTCTCTCATAGATTAAGATATCAAAGATAAATTATTCTTCTCAATGAATAGGTTTGGAATTTGGACTAGATAACAATGGAGTTCTATTTCTTTTTTTAAATTCTGATATTCCATTTTATGAAACCTTAGAATCCTTTTCACATGTTCTCTTATTTGAGATTCGCTTTATTATTATTATTATTATTAATTTTTAAAAAATTTTCATGATTCTCGTAATAATATTGTGATTTGTACGATGATATCATATTCCCCAAACAAATGAAAAACAGAAAGACATGGCCCTCAAACAGTAGAGCAACAAAATGAAAAGGGAAGGTTCTCTATAATCCACGGAACATGTCATAACCACCGTCTATTTTGTTACAATTATCTGTAAAAACCATTATATTGAGTAATCGAAAGAAATGGGATGGTCGTTTACAATCCCATCGAATATGTAAAAGGAAAATTATGTATGGCCCTTTTTATTCCCCTTTATTATGAAATGCTCTGTATTTTTGCAGAGGAGACCATCCCCACTTCTCCCTTTTCTTTTCAAGAATTGCCCACCGACATTTCCAACACACAGGTGGGACATTTCCCAATATTTATATTCTTTCCTTGTTTTAAGGTGAGTATAATATCATAAACATTGAACAACCTTATCAGTTCAGTGTTTATAATGTCAAACGGCGCAAAAGTCTAGGTTCATAGGGTGTCCCCTATTAGCAATATGGGACACCTGAACCTGCCCTAAATCAAGCATGTCTTGTATCGCAAATATTGGATAGGTTAAAACTTAAAAAACGCATTCATATCTCTATTGCTAAAGTCAAGACACCCTACGAACTTTGGTATGTCTGACATTAGAAACACTGAACAGCCCAACACATAAGGTTGTTCGGTGGTTCTAATATCAGACATACCTCAAACAAAAGAAATCGAAATGAAAAGTGTTGAAAATGTCAAATAGGAGGGCCCAAAAAAAAAAAAGGCCGGTGGTCTCTGTGTAAATTTTAATCAAAATATAGAACATTTCATAATAATAGGGTAAAAGGTCCGTAGGTAACTTTTTCTATCTAAAAAAAATAGGGACACGGTTTCTATGCGGTCAGCTCGCATATTGTAGAAATGTGGGCTTGGCAATAAATATATTTTTTAAATATAATTTGATCTTAATTTTTAGAGAATATGTAATATTTAACATGGAGATCATGAATATGAAAAAAAAATTGAAAACTAATAATAATAATTATATTAAAAAAACATTTGGACCGTTAGTTACAATTATTTTTAGATGAACCACACATCCATCTTTAAGATAGATGCTTTATACCTCTGAACCGCATTATTGTAAAAATGTGGCTCACCCCTTATGAAATAATTTTCCAAAAGTCAGTCCATTTAGTCACACCTATCGGTAAAAAATACAGGCCATTGAGTAACAACTATCTATTGAAGAGAAAAAGCGCGTCACCCATTTAATTGAAGAAAGAGCGACAGTAGTAGTATTATCGCTCCAATTTCATATTTTATTTTTTTATTTACCTTATTTTAAATTACATATATAGAGAAGAAGTATTATAGGTCGAATTTCGTATTTTATTTTTCTATTTCCCTTATTTGAAATTACATATATAGAGAAGAATAATGAGATGTAATATACACTAGTACCGCTTATTATTTTAAAATTTCACGGGAGTTAATTTTTTCAAGTACATCCCCTCTTCATACAATAGGATCCATAAGTACCTATCTTCATAGTAACAAAAGAAATAATCAAGGTACGAAAAATATATTAAAATAAACTATTTAACCTTCTTTTAAAAAATTATTCAGAAATCACTTAAAAAATACATGAAAAATACAAGAATTATATTAAATGCTTCAAATGTTGAGGGTAGTTGGATAAATTCACCTGAAACCTGTTTTTTAAAATTTCTTAGTATTTGAAATTAGTTAGAAAATATGAGGAAAATATAATATATTTGAAATCAGTTCGAGAAAATTAGTTAGAAAACTATAAGGTTTTTGAAATTAGTTCAAAAATATAAGGAAGATGTTAAATACTTCAAATCTACTTAACATCTATTAGCTGGATAAATTCCCTTGAATCCCAATATTCTTTTAGAGTCTTATTAAATTTGAAAAATATTTATTAGCCTGATAAATTCTCTTGAATCTCAATATTATTTTTAAAGTCTAAATTTTAAAAAACATAGGTAAGTGTTTTGATTGCTTAAACAAATGGATTAAAGGCACAGCTATAATTACTTGGACATAGATAAGCAAGTGCGGTCAATTTTGCTTACAAACTAAGATTAAATAAAGGGATATTGGCTAATGAAACAAATAGATTAAAGAAAAATACACATAGATAAAGAAGTTATGCCGATTTTCCTCCACACTACGATTAAGGACTCTGCTCCACACTACGATTGAAAAATCTTAAAGAGATATAGATTGATTACTTGAACAAATAAATCAAAGAAACATAGATAAAGTAGTGACAATAAAGAAGTTCTACAGATTTTGAGTAGTAGACTATGATTAAGAGATATAGATTGATTATTTAAACAAATAAATTAAAGAGACATATATAAAGAAGTGAGGCTGATTTTGCCCCACAGACTTTGATTAAAGACTGGTGAAAGTACATGATAGCATACATTGACGAAGAAGAATATAGGATGTCTCATGATAAAGAAGATGATGAACTCATAAAGGAGAATGTGACTTGCGAAAAAAGAAAATCATAAAGATAATCGGATACCTCAAAATGAAGATGATGAAGATAATGTGATGCTACGTGAAGAAGATCACAAAGATAATTAGAAAATAAGAATGAACATACGGTCTTCTCCAATATCTCAATGATAAATTGATAATTTTTTAAAATATTCTATTATTTCATAATCTTCAATTTTTTAAATACATAACTATTTTACTATTTAAACTACAAACTAATAATATTTATAATCTGATTATAGCTCAATAAGAATGGACATACGGTCTCCTCCAATATCTCAATGATAAATTGATAAATTTTTAAAATACTCTACTATTTCATAATCTTCAATTTTTGAAATAGATAACTATTTTACTATTTAAATTACAAACTAATAATATTTATAATCTGATTAAAATAGCTCATGTGATATTTAATAACAACGTAACTCATGCTACTAATTTATTATTCTTTAAAACATGAAAAACGTCTACAGTCATACTATATGTGTATATGTTTATTGAGTCATACAAAATGTTTAGCACAACACTCTCTTTTAGCATATTTTATAAAAAAAGAAAACACTTCCTTTAGGGTAGCAATAAGCGGTTAGCATGCGGCGAAGCCCGTACATGTAGAAATGCGGGATTGGCAATAAATATAATTTGATCTTAATTTTTAGAGACTATGAATATGAAAAATAAAATAAATTTTTAAAATTAAAAATAATAATTATATTAAGAAAACATTTGAACCATTAGTTACAATTGTTTTTTAATGGACCACCAACTTTATACCTTTGGATCGCATATTGTACAAATGCAGTCCAACCCATGTAAAATAAGTTTAAAGAAGGTTGTAGTTTATATAATCTCTCTAGTTATAAACTTTTAAACAGAAAAAATGATTCAAATCAAATAGATCTATAAATGAGTTAAAATCTTGAAAATAGATGGTCAAGATAATCGAGTGCGAGATGTATTTTTTTAAGACTTGAAACATATATATATATATATATATCACGATGTTAAGATAATCAATTAGATGATTTTCCAACACCAAAATAAATTTTTTTGAAAGATTTTAGGGGTGAACACTAATTCAACATTTTAAGGTGTCAACTTGTTTCCTTTAAATTATGGCTATTAATATTTAATGAAATATGCTAAACATTTAATAAAAGGAAATGATATCATGTCACTATGCCATTATAATATAATAAACCACACTTCTAGAAAACCAAGTTTGTGGTATTTGTATGAACCAAAATTTTGCACATGGATTCCCTTCATCTCAATAATCAATCTCAAAAAAGAAATTTAATTTGCACCTTATATGTAGTCAAAATGAGTCATCTCTAACAATGAATCTAGACTGTCTATTTGGTGAATTTCAAGATCAAGGCTTTTATGAATTCAAAATCAATTTTTTGTTTTTTAACATTGTTAATTCAATAATTATAGAGTTAGCTAAAAATTTTGAAAATAAAAAAGATCCTTCTAAAAGCCTAGATCTAAGCATCTCACCAAAATGGACGCCCTATGTCAACTGGGCTAAAAACACACTTTCTAAATTGTATTTTTAATTTTTCTTTTTTGTAATTGTTCATTAAAATGAAAAAAATGTATATTTAAAATTTGGGTCAAACAAATGACACTAACATAATTTTTTAATATTGTTTTACTATATTACTATACAATCGTTGCATGAAATCACTCCCTTTTAATAAAGAGCAATGATCTAATACAACGGTTGTATCATAGTATAATGCAACAACACTTCTAGAAAACCATGTTTGTGGTATTTGTATGACCCCAAATTTTACACACATGCTCCCTTCATAAAATAATCAATCCCCAAAAAAAAAAAATTTCAATTTGAACCCTAGATATATGCTCTCTTTATCTCAATAATCAATATCAAAAAAAAAAAAATCAATTTGAACCCTAGATATGATCAAAATGAGTCCCCTCCAAAAACGAATCTAGACCATTCATTTTGTGAATTTCAAGATCTTAACCTTTATAAACTCAAAAATATTTTTTTCTTTTTTAATACTGTTCATCTAATGATAATAAAGTCATCCAAAAAAATTGGAAATGAAAAAATCCTTCTAAAGACTAGGTCTAACCATCTCACCAAAATGAACGGCTTATGTTAATTGGGCTAAAAAAAATTACTATACAGGTTGCATGAAATCATTGCCCATAAAGAGCATACTCTATTTAATATTACTTTTCATTGCAAATTATTTTATTTTATATTATATTTATTTGATAATGTCTAAGGTACCATGCAACACCCGTCCATCTTAGACAAAAGAAGACCAATCGTCCTTTTGGGGATAAAAGGATAGTTACATGGTGTAAATTTTTGAACCGGAAAACAGGTTTCCATTTCTCCTCCTCCCTCTCTGAATTCTGATATGCTATGAAACCTTAAAATCCAACTTTTTTTAGTATATTTTCTCATTTGGTACTCGCATTCCTTTTTTTTTTTCTGGGAATTGTCTAGGTAGGCTGCCATATTCTTAAACAAAAAGAAAAGGAAAAATAGTTGAAAATCCCATGGACTGTATAAAAGAGCCGGTACATTGACTGTCCATCTAGTGGAAAGAGGAGAAGAGAGAGCCTCTTTTTTTTGAAATAAGTTATTAAGAATTTTATTCACCCATGAACGATTACAAGGAGGTTCAAGAAAAAAAGAGTGTAACCACCAATGAATGTTGGTGCACACCACCTTTGCTAAAGCATCAATTTCTATATTAGCCTACCTAAAACAATGAAATAACTCAAAAGAACTACTACTTAAAATGAAAAAAAATTCATCGAAAATGCTGCATAATCTCCAAGTTGGCTTCATTTGTCCAATCATCTTTTGGCTTTCGAGGTTCTTTATTATCTTTAAACCCTCTAAAAGAGCTCTTGCCTCAGCTTCATTCGCTATACGTTCACATGGTCTCAGAATAGGTGAATTTGTAATTACCCATATGATCTTTAATGGTACCACCATAACCTAGTTGTCTGAGTTTCCAATCAAGCTTCCATCAAAGTTAAGTTTTAAGCAATTTTCATGAAGAGACGTTCAAATAGCATTTCAAGTCTATCTGTCATTATTAAGCTTATCAACTTCAGTGTTCTAAAAAAATTGTGATTTTGGGATAAATTTACAATCTTTGTTTGTTGAAAACCATTCAGCTACTGTTGCTAAGGCGTTGGACTTCAAAACTTCAATCTCATTTTGTGTCCCTTGAAATGTTCTTTTATTTCTCTCTTTCCAAATATTCCAATAGTGCTCACCCATAAAGCTCTCCATAACACAGTGCCAACTTTCAACCGACCAAAGTTCATCCATTGAGAGATGATCAACTCTAGACTTTGTGGGATCAAGATATTTAGATTCAACATCTTTTTACACCAATCCCACATGCTTAAAGTGAAAGGACAATGCAAAAAAATATGGTCCACACTTTTGTTATCCCTCAAGTATAGCCTACAAACATTGACAATTATGAAACCTCTCTTAAGAAGGTTATCAGTAGACAACTTTTTTTGAAAAGCTACCTACAAAAATAACTAAACCTTCAACGGCACCTGTAAATTCTAAATTCTTGCAAAACTACGATCAATCGCTCTGTGATTCTCCTCATGCAGCAGTCGATAGACAGACATAACTAAAAAATCCCCTGAAGCTATGAGTTTCCACACCAATCGATCATCTTTATTGAGAACATAAAAAAAATTCTACAACAAATTCATAAGTAATTGGAACTCATGAAAGAAAGAATTTGAGACACTTGTACCTGCAAACAATATTCCAAGAAGAGTTAGTAAAATCAGCTCCTCTGAGATCTTTCACTAAAACCAACGGATTGTCGACTTTGGAGAAGACCTTAGGGAAAATCTCGAAGAGCAAGATCTCCCAGCCACTTAGTGTGTGCACGCATAAGAGAGAGTTGTCCTCCAAATGATCGTGTATGAGAGAGAGGCCTCAGTTCTCCAAATTTCTGTGAGTGCGTGTGAGCACGCATATTGTGTGTATGTGTGAGAGCCTCACTGGTTCTATACTTCTATGCAGTTTCAGTGAGAGCAACTCTAGTACTCCTAATCGAATTTCATATTCTTTTTTTCTGTTTGCCTTTTTAAAATTATATACAAACTGAGGTTTCAGAGAGAGCAACACTAGTACTCCAAATTGAATTTCATATCCTTTTTCTCTGTTTGCCTTTCTTGAATTATATATAAACAGAGAAGAATGATGAGATGCAATGTATGAATATCCAAGAAGCCACAGAAGGCCACCTATTATTTGAATTGCCCAAGAACGAGGTTAATCTTTTCAAGTGGATGCTCTCTCTCCATTCTGAAAATAGGATTCATAAGTGGCCACCCTGGGCAATGATTCCGGCTGATCCAATTCATCAATGAAACCTTTTGCCATCTCAACAAAATCATTCAAGTATTTCTCCTTCCAATCCTGAAATCAATTTTTAATATTAGAAAAATAACAAAGGCACCCATATCAATTAAACAAGAAAACTAAATAAAGGGAAATTTATCAAAATACAAATAAAAGTTGAATTATTTAACATTCCACCATAGGTATATTTTGATAATTTTTAAAGCCCATTTTGACGCCTTATTTGATGGACTATTTGGAATTTGATCAAATCGTTCAAATCTTGAGGGGAGTTTGATAAATTACCCCCCCAATAAATATGGCCAAAATAAAAAAGAACATGAACAAAATTGCGAAGAAAAATAGGCATTCTTTTTAGTTGTCATATTTTATGCCCAAGTTCAACATAGAAAAGGCTGATAATATGATTTCCTTTAAGTAAAAGAATCATATTATTGAGCTAAGAGTTATGTTTCCATTTAAGCAAAACAATCATACTATTGTGTCCGTTCTCAAAGCTATAATTCACAAAAACATTTAAAACATGAAGTTGGAGAAAATATTACCACGAAATCCCAGTCTCCACATAAATTTAGATCATCTTTCTTCCCCCAAACGTAAGTATGGGCTGGCAGCTTCTCCGAAGTATCCTGCAATTCCCCATCAGCCCATTTCAGCATTATCGGTGACTTCAAACTGAAGTCCAAGATGTAATTCAACCTATTGTCCGTGTTAATTAAGAGGGAGTGGATATCAGATATCCCAAATAGTATATTTTGGGGTGCTCTGGCCAACCAATCAGAGTCACCTTCAAAGGTTGGTGGAGGTTCCCGGATGACATTTAACTGCGGGACAACAGGTCATCACTACTGTCCATTGATAAGTACAGATGGTGGATGGCCCATTTGAGCACCCCAAACAATACTCAAAAGAGTGTAAATTTTCCCAAAATAAGAATGACGAAATTGGGACACTTCACAAATGGCTCCTAACTATGCAAAGATTAATCTTAAGGGCAAGCTTTCTATGCTTCCCTTTATCCAACCGTCAACTCTGAATGGAGGGCTAAGATTGCCCCAATCACAATGTCACGTCTCTAGACTATTTTATTTTTCATTTTTTTTCTATAAACTATTTTGACACCAAATTTTGGATGTCCAATCCTCTAATAAGCTCGCACTAGCGAAAAATATTAAAAATATATTTCCACTAAAATAAAAATGACCAAAATACCCTTGAAAGTTTCAAGTGGTATTTTGGTCATTATATTTTATCGAAAAATTATTTTTAATATTTTTTATAAGGGCGCCCCAATGAGAAGATGGCACGTACCAAATTTCATATTCATACAATTTGTATAAAAAACGCTAAAAATAAAATACCTTGAGACGTCGGATCTAAGATCAAACGGTGAGTGGTTCTCTTGATCAAAATTGGACGGCTAGATGGTAGGGGAAGCATAGATCTTCTATGATGTAGGGGAAGTATAGAAACCTTTCTCTAATGCCCCTTCATGTATTGATGGAGCATGGAGGCATGAGTTAGTTTATAGGGATAGCTTTTGATTGAGGTTACAAGAGTTAGTTTATGTTTAAGCCTCTTGGTTAAACCAGTAACCAAGTCCAGAGAGGTTAAATAGTAATATCATAAACAGATTTCTGATGTCCTCCTTTAATATCTCTTGGATCCCAAACATTGCTCCATCTGGGTGTCTTCCATATTTTCCTCTTCAAGTTCTTCAAGTTGTCTCTAGATATTCCAATCATGATGCACGTAGTACAGTAGGAAGTTATGGAGATAATCTTAGTTCTTTACAAAACTTGTCCAAGAATTCCACCTGACGGTGACATGAGCTCTCAAAAGATGAATGTCTCTCTAATGGAAAAGGAAAAACCAGTATTAAGCACCAAACCTTTTGATAGATATCTCTTTCTATGTAGGGTTGTATGTTGAACACCTTTTATACATTTGTCATGTTAATCTTGAGTTCTAGAAAAATTTGTGCCCTAGATCAGAATGTCAAGTAGCCCCCTCACATGGAGAGAACAGGGGTAGTTAAAATACAAGGTTGCGGATCACATGAGAGATGAATACATGGTTCAAGGAACAAAGACTAATATACAACAACCAATTATCTAGCCATGAATCCAAGGGAAGACTAATATGCAATAATCAGATAATCAAATCTAACATTGACTTCATGGTTCAATCGGTCATGTACTTTACACGAATATACTTTCAGACTGTTCGAATTTCAACAAATTTTACAGTGCCATCCAGATTGAGTTCAGGCAACCAAAATGCACAATTTGGTATCTGTCACTTTATGACACTCCATACCAAGATAACTCATCATCCTCGAAAGTGCCTAATATTGAGGGTCAAAGGGCATGTTTAATAAAAGGCACCATAAGTCTGCATGCCACTGACTAATGTTGATATGGAAGCTTTCTTTCCAAAGAAAATACTAATAAATTTAAAGTAGCTGCCACAAATATAATAGTTCGTTTTTTTCCTTATGAAAGAGATTCAATATTATGATTTATTACCCAGAATGAAACTAGAAGGTTAGAAATTGCTAACAAGTAAAGGGTCAAAACAACATTTACACAGTAGCACATAAATTAAAAACATCACTCAAAGAATTACCATCCTTGAGATCTCAACCAGTTTCCTTTCATACTCCACATCCTCAAATGTATCTAGAACGTATAATTCATAGTCTGAGATACCCAAAAGAACCTGCAACAAAAGATGAGTGAAACCTTAGCATGGGTTATTTTCAAATGAAGGGCAAAAGTAACCAATTAATAACTAACCTTTCCAGTGACTTGCTTCTTGTCAACAGGAAGAATAGCTGGGTAAACACGTCCTTTTATGCTAAACCTTTGGCTGAATCACAGAAATTTGTTTCGAAACAATGTTAACTTTTCTAAATGAGTGAACAATGTAGGAATGCAAAGGCTAGAAATATATTATGAATCAAACAAGTGATTGCAGATCACTACAAAATGGTGTACTATATAATTATGCAATGGACAAATATAGAAAGGAAAAGTACAGTGTGCGACAGAGGATGCACTTTGACATGTGCATCCCTTCACGTAACTAGCACCCATCTTAAAGATGGATGTTAAAAGGTGGTGGTCCCACCAAAATCCCTAAATCAACGGTCTAGAAAAGTACATCTAGAATTATTATCATTATTATTTTAAAAATTATTTTTTTTTAATATTCATGTTCACCACGGTATAGATTATCAACCCTTGTCCATATAGAAATCTAGATCAACAGAAGAAGCGTCATTTTATGGAAAATAAGGTCCTTATGTTATTTGAAGGCTTGAAGCTATCCATGAAATTAAAGAGCAAATTTGGACTTTTGAGTGCTTACCTTGGGGAAATATCTAAACGAGGAAGAAGGTATCCAAAACTAATAAGAATTTTGGCCTAGCAGCATGTACTAGTCAGGATGTAATGAGGAGCCCCACATTATCTATGGTATATTAGTTGCATGGTGATGTGAAATATTTGATCGAAGTTACATTGGACTTCCGCTTTAGGAAGAAGAGCGAAGCCGCACCTCAAAACCCTGCCGTGAAATACAGTTACGACTCTTGAAAAGCACCAAACTGATCATCTTGACCCCGGCAACTATGGACCTTAGAAAAATATTGGATTTCAACCTGGAAAAAATAGTGTAACTCATAACTATTATCTGGACCATTCATTTTCAAATGTTCACATATCCACTAGATCTACTTCATTTTTGAGCTTCAAAATTCATCCCCTGTGGTGGAAATAGATTTTCAGGCCATTATAGTGGTTTCTGATGCCGGAACTACACTTCTCAACGGAGTTTTGAGGTACAGTTTGACTTTTGATCGTAGAGCTGAGGCCTTAATCACACCTCTGATTAATCCACACGAGGCCATGGATGCACTATATAAACTAACCATGTATATACTACTACAATACCACTACACCAATGGTAAAATGAAAATTCCCTTCCCATATCTAATATTAGAACTATAACTGTTTAAAGACTTCAAAAAGAAAGAAGGAAAAAAAAGTTTTCAAGGTCAAGTGCCATAGAACATATTTTTCGTGCTCATACAAGCATACTAAAAATTTGAAATTCACAGCTACTGAGATTCCTGAGAAATTTGATTGATCATAATGGGAAATGGAGCAAATCCATATAAATTTGACCTGAATTTGAAAATAAAGCTGGACCTATTTTCAGTTCTAGATCACATAATCTTAGCTAATATTCAGGTGAGAACTTTGGTAAGAACTAAGAAATATTAAGAAAAAGAAATCACATGATCTAACAGGAATCACATGCATCATAAAACCAGAGCTGTACAGTTTGCAAGGAAAATTAGCTGAGTTCTCCACAAAATCTAACACCACATAAACAAAAAAAGCATCGAAAAACCAGAGCTTTACAGCTTGCAAGGGAAATTAGATGAATTATCCACAAAAACTAACACCATATACAAAGAAACACATCATAAAACCAGAGCTTTACAGTTTACAAGGGAAATCAACTAAATTCTCCACAAAACCTAAGACCATATGCACAGGAGAGAGAGAGAGAGGAATGAGGAATTTTGGAGAAACTACTAACTGGGATTGGGAAATGAAGAAAAAATAGAAAGGAAGAAATGAAGTGAAAAAAATGGGAATTTAAGGAGAAGAGGAGCCATTGACTTACAAGTCATTGAGGAGGGCAGGGGATGAGGGAGGCACGCGCTTCAGAAGCACCTGCACCACCTCCTCCGCCAGAAGGCTCCCGTACACAAATACGTTGCTGCTCATTCTCTCTCTCTCTCTCTCTCTCTCCCTCGCCCAACAAACAAACTCTCTCTCAAGTCGAATGAAACTTTTGCTCTTCGTATCCATAATATGATTGGAACACATGTCACAATTCTGGTCCTACAGGCGTTTGGGGCGGGACAATACTTCGCCATCTCATTAAAACACTATTTCTTCTGAAAAGGGCAACCCTAAACAATCAAAATAGAGACCACCTCAAAACTTTCACTAATCGAGATTGATTTGATGCCTAAATATCCCCAAAGTGATTATCTCGACAAGATACATGGACATGACAAAAAAATAATAGGTTTCCGAAAGTAATGTATCTTGTAAAGCATTTTTTAACCGTAAATTTTTAAGTACTCATAAATATGTAATATTTTTGAAGCTTTAAATTTTATAATTATAGATAAACATATATTTTAAGGCTATCACAAAAATTTTCAATATTGAAACCACATTCTCGATACTATTTGAAGGTATGTTTTATTTTGATTTTTTAGAGGCTCGACTCTATACAAACCTTATCCCCTTTCTCTTTTGAAATCGTTAGCAACTAAGTTTTTTTTTTTTGACGACAAGGTTTCTATGCCGCCAGCGTACATATTGTAAAAATGCGGGCTTGGCAATAAATATATTTTTCAAATATAATTTGATCGTATTTTTAAAGAATATATAAATACATATAATTTGATCGTGAATATGAAAAAACAAATAAATATTTAAAACTAAAATAGTATTTATATCAAGAAAACATTTGGACCGTTAGTTACAATTGTTTTTAGATGGACTCTACCTATTTACATCCATCTTTAAGATGGATGCGTTATACCTCTACACCACATATTGTAGAAATGTAATCCAGCCCACATGACACAATTTTCTTTTTTTTAAAAGGGAAAGTATAGGATGCTTTTTAAAAGGGAGAAAAGTTTATATAAGGTTGCAACCTTAAATTGTAGAATCACATATGCACCTCAAAAATCTATCGGAAATGTTGTTTTAATGTTGAAAAAACTCTCTAATCGATCATCTCAACATTGAGATGTATGAATATGAAAAAAAAAAAAAGTTTTTGAGTCCCGGAAATGGTGCAGCTTGTAACACATTATCTAGACCATCCATTTTCAAGATTTTCATATATTTATAGATCTACTTGATATTAACTATTTTTTAAATTTAAATTTTTTAATTAGATATGAAAATAGATTTTAAGATAATACTAAGAATTTTTTATAACAAAATTACATGTTATGATAAAATTTTAAGGTGTGCCTTAATTGGATTGTTTAAGGCTGCAACCTTATAGAAACCGCACCCTTAAAAAAACTACTTTCTTTTTAAGCAGATATGAAAGTGTATTTTATCTCAACTTTTCAAAAAAAAATACTCGATATAACTTTACTTATCTTCCTCGTTGATTTGATATCTTTGAAATTTTGTTTTTGAGATATGCGCATTAGGATTAAATTAAGAATCTAGGTAGAATAAAAAATTGTATACAAATTTCACCGATATATTAGGGGTGACATTCGAATATTTAGGTTTTTGAGTTTGCATACACATTGTTGTTCAGTATAATTAAGTCATTCGTTACTTGCTCTCTATCTACAAAAGTTTGAATAATTTTACAATTTTTTAATTTTGGTTATATCATTAATATATACAACAAAGCAATTTATTGACCATCATTTTACATTTAATAGGTTTCAGATCTCTGTTAATTGCAATACTACGTTAAAAACCTTCTTTTCCAGCAACAACCCTACACCTTGATTAAAAAAGATTTAATTTGTTAATCTAATTATTGGGTTCAGTAATGTATTGTTTCCTTATTCTCTCCCAACAACATTTTTGCATGTTTTGAGCCATGTGGAGGAAGCCTTGATGTTGTTTTAAAAAAAATTAGACAAAAAATTTACCAAACATGACCCTATATGATATCAAGTAGGGATATATAATTATTGTTTAATAAGCTTGATGTATCTTTACAAAAACTTCAAATCATAAGTCTGTCACACGTCATCTTGGTATGTCCGATTTTTTCACTCCATTTATTTTAGCGAACTCCAAAGTATTCAAGATTATTTAGCTTACATAATTTTTGGCGACCCCTATTTTTGTCCTGATTTTTTTGCCTCACTTTTTTTTATCAAACCAAATTTATTAGTGGTACTTTGGTTTAGTAACATTGTTATTCGCCAACTTGCTAACTATAGACGGGATTAGCAATAACATGAGAACAAATAGCAATGGTGTGCAAAACTAACGGTCTTCTCCCTTTCTTTTGGGAGGGACCCCTTGGGATTAGGGGTGCCAACGGGCAGGGCTCTGGTCAGTAATGGGTCAGGAGAGCAAGGTAGGCTCAAGCCCAAAATTTCAGTTTTAGACGAAGCTTGAGAACAGCTCGAACTTAAAACATTTTAACCTAAAATCGATCGGGCTGGATTTGCTTTGAAAACCAAACCAAATCAAACCAAGTTATATATATATATATCATTATCATCATCATCATCTGAACCTTACCGAACTTTATCACAACTATTTAAAATCTGTTGGGATCAACCACACAAATTGTGTTCAACTATTCCATTCTATCAAGAATTGTATCCTCAATATCTCTTCCCATCCATGCCTTTCTCAACCTTCTTCTTGCCCTTTTAGAGCCTTCCACTTCAACAAACTCTTCACTCTTAAACCGTATTGTTCTAGATCAACATTGCACATAGTCAGCCCACCTAGGTCTACTGTTTTTTATCCTATCACCTATTCGAGTAACCCCTCAATTCTCTCATTTATATTCACTCTAAATTTTTTCACCTCTTATGTTATTACCCATCCATCTCAATTAACTCCTATGAACTCATTCGATGGATTTGGTATTTCTTGACCACACAACATTCCATCCTATAAAGCCTAGTAAAACTTCCTTATACACAATTTTTTAAAAAAAATTTGGGGCCAGGCTACGCTCGCCAAGACCTGGCCCGAATCATTACAGGCCTATGTGACCTGGCTCTCATGTATCCCTGAACCCAGCTCAAAAGCAGCTAGCAACCCTACTTGGAATTGAGATGCCATTGAGTGAAAGAGGACGCAATCAGATCCCATGAACTAACCAAGTTGAATATGCAACTGCACATAATCTTCATGTGTAGGTCTACTTTATAACACATTCAAATTCAAATAATAGACGTTGCTCTTTCCAAATATGAAAATCTTTAAAACAAAACAGGTTACAGAGACAAAAGGTCGAAACAATAAGAAAACGCTAAATATTTATGAGTTGAGGTTTTTCAAGTGGACATTGGCTCTGGTAGAAGATCGAGCAACGAGTTACAAGGCTCTAATTCTTCATGCCATAGAGGAAGCGCATCACCAGGGAAGAAACGCCTCTTCACACCATCCTTGTTTATCTGCAAACCCCATGTAAACAATAATAAAAACATTAGATATTTGAACCAGAAGCCAATTACCCAAAATAAATAAGTCACGAACAGGTAGAATTTGATGTACCTGCAACATTCAACAAATGATGAAAAGCAACAATAATCATAATGAAGATGATGATAGTAGAGCCATGAATACGAGCAAAAATGACAGGTAACTGCCCTAGCTTTATGAATTGGGACCGAAATCTCCCAAAACAGATGCAAATGTACCCTAACCCAGGGTAGGAGTATACTCTTGATTTAAAGGAGGGACACTGACAAATTTCTAATGGTGGATATGAATTAAGATCGAAGTAGGGATTTGTTGGAAATTGGCCCAATGAAATGAAAATCAGATATGAGCAGGTAAGTGCATTGGTTTAAGAATTGGGAATTGTCTTCCGAATCAGATGACAAAGATATCCTAACACCCCGGTATAGGTATACTCTTGATTCAAAGGAGTGATACTGTCAAATTTCTAATGGTGCGTGTGAGTTATGATAGAAGAAGAGAATGTGTTGGAAATTGACTCGATGAAAAGTGACCCGATGAAATGAATAAGGAGTCGAATTTAGAAGTCATATAGTCTCAGGGCAGTGAACCACAGAAAAATTCAAAATGCGCCTCATAAAAATCAAAGATTTAGCAAGACAAAGCATAAAGACAAGGCACAGGAACAGATGGAAAAATCAATGACTAATTTTACGACTAAAAATCCTAAATAGATAACAGTTTTAAGAGAATTTGTAAGTAAACTTACGATAACAGTTCGAACGACACCCCCACTTGCACCATCTCGAGCAATTGCAAGAGAGACTGCTTTCTTCACTAAATCCTGCATGGAACCAGTCAATATCAAAGACACTGATCAAATCAAAAGATTCTTAACTGATTTTTTTTTTTTGATAACATTTCTCTGCATGGTATTAAGCAAGAAATAGACAGATTATAATAAAATATTTTTTTTTTCAAATTTTTTTTTTTTGTAATCTTGCATTAGTATCAGGAAGTATCAACAACTCTCTTTCACTCAAGCTTAATGAAGAAAAAATGCAAACTACTCTCGAAAAGGGCAAAAAAAATACAATAAGACTAACCATAACAAAGGAAAAAACACTCTCTAGGAAAACCTAATCACAGGAACTCCCTCTACTTAAAGTCATGCTTTTTTAACAAGTAGAACCAGTTATAATTGAAACTAATAATAGATGTGTATAATCACTCTCTAGTTAAAATCTTCCAAGGGTATTCTTTTGTCCTTCAAAATGATAAAGATGGGATAACAAAGAATACCTCGTTAAGGAGCAATTTACACAAAACCAGTTTAGCTATAGTCTATTTTCTTAATGGTAGAAGTAACTTCAGGGCATTTTGGCCATTTTCAAACCTTTCAAAGTTATTAAAATGATTTTCCAGTCACTGAGAAGTAAACAAAAATTGCTCATAACGTATTTCTCCATTGTGCTTTTCAAATGGAATACTACTAAGATCTGGCAAATCAGGCCTTCAAAATCATTTCTGTGGTCTGGAAAATCAAAGTCCAGGAATGAGGAGAGGATATAGTTCAAATGAGAGAGAGAGAGAGCGGGGGGGGGGGGTGGTTCACAATCTTCTCAGTCAAAACCAGCCACTCAGATTCTGTGAATTGGCACAACTACAAGAACGCTGCTGGTGAAGGAGGACATGCCAATGGCTATGAAAAAATAGGACAATGCAAAACTTCTTGAAGGGACAAAGGGCAATAGGGGTTTGACGCCAATAACTTTTTTTTTTTTTTTGAGGCCAATAACTATTTTTAAGCAGTTTATATAGAATCTAAGGGGAAAATGTTGTCGTTCGACACTTCATATCTTCCCATACCAGGGTGCATAAGACAAATTTAGATGTATTTGGATAGCACATTAGTTGTCGAGTCAAGATACAGGGCAAGTAGAATTTGGGCTTATTTTGAAGGTGGGTATGGAGAAACCTAGGAATTGGGATTTCCTGGACTTAGGAGAATGGGCATTGAGTAGAAACAAAGGAGGTGAATTCACTTTCTCAATCTTTTTTAGCATAACATTGCACAAGGATTTAAAAAACTGAATATTAAGAAGAATCCCATGTAATAATGGTGTCTTTAAAGCAGCATAAGAACGTGACACGATAGAGCGAAACACCGGATGAAAATGGATGTAACTTTGGACAGAGCCACAAGGCAGAATTCAAATGGTCATACAGGCATACCTCAGCTGCTTCCTCAGTCAAATCTTTCTTCCACGCCTGATCAAAGAATCCATACAAATAACTGGAGCCAGATCCTACAAATGACAGAATATAAATTTAGTATATTATGGATAATATCGGCCTAATTCATACTCCCCAAAATCCATGCTAAGAATATAACAGGAAGATACTGAGATCTCTGATCCACCCTGCAAAGACAAGTTCTTAAGAGAAGATGGGAAAGCCATCCTAAGAATATTACTTAAAAGCACCTATGAAGCATCAACCAACCAAGTTATGCCAAAAGCACGATATAAGAGCAACTTATCCACTAAGTAGTCACCTCACAATCTACATGAACAACTCTTATAAGCCACGGAATTAATGCTTTTAATCAATAATTATTTCTTTTTTATTAGTATCGTGAATGAAAAAAATTTGCAAGGTCATTACAAGATGAAATGAGGGCAAAGGGTCCATTGGAGAAGAGAAAGGTGATGAATGTCAGGTTTGGTAAAAGTCAATAATGTCAATGCGAAGTTTGCCTGAAAACTTTGAGGGCATTATGGTCAATAGGTAACAGGAAAGGGGGTTTTCAAGGGAACAAGCAAGGAAACCTAATGATTTATATATATATTAACCAACAAACACATGATACATGTTCTTTTATGCGCCACGCCTGTGGGTCACCCTTTAGGGTCATGGAAAAGGTGATCTTCAAGAAAGAGATGCAATATATCTCCAAAAGAGAGAGAGGTATGGCCTCCTACAGAGAGGTGGTTTGGCATGGAGTTTTGGGTTGGTTCACTTTCCACTTCTAGAGAGTCATTCAGTCACTCTCAAGGTTATCTTTATGGCAGCAGTATAGTAGACGAACAAGGGAAATTGACCATGCCATTGTTTGATGGAGAGGTTGTGTTCAGATTCTTTAGAAAGTTATATCCACGAGGTCCACGTTTTGATAGAGAGGTATGTAAATGGTAATCATTATTGAAAGTGGATTTTAAGTTGCTAAGGCCGTGGCCACATTGGGGTGAACCCCATAAACAGGATTATTATGGTGTGCTTTTGTTTTCCCATTTCTCGCACCTGGTTTTTTGATGTGTTTGCCAATTTCGCATGTAGCCGACTATGTACATAATCTTGGTAGATGAGATCTCGGTACTTGGGGTTCTTAGTTTCACTATTGAGTTCCCAAGGACTGTAATAGTGAAGGCTTCAGACTTCAGTCATGAAGAGATTCTACACCAAAGGGGAGAAGTCCAACACTCCAGTATCGCCAGGCCTCCATTCAAAAGAATTGAAGAATGGTACAGGCCGGATAGAGAGAGGAGAAGAAAATGATGAAACATAGACAATCATAGATGAGGATGTCTATAGAAGTATAGAAAGGAATTTCTAAGACCCACAATGAGAAGTTTGAACCAATGGCAAAAGGACCGAAGTGGTCATCAAACCAGTGAGGGCACTAGATTCAACCAGTTTGAACTGGCAGGTTCAAATCATTTTTTATCATTGTCAATTCAGTGGTCGGATTGGACAGGTTCCATGCCTGTTTCTTGGTGCAACACTCAGATCAGCTAGTCTGATCCAGTAATAACATTGGTTTGAACCAGTTGCCAGGGTCCCTTAGCTTGGGCCGATAGGATGGAATGAAGACATAGCGGGCCGAGGCGGCGCCTAGGCGGCATTAACCTCCCATTGCTCTTTAAAGTCAAATCCAAGGCTCGAAAACCAGGACCAAACTTGAACTTTCGATTTCCTATTTCCCATTTTTTTAAAATGTCTTTCTGATGGAGAAGCAAACTGACTCCAAACTTCTTAGATTTGATGCACAGAAACATCAAAAGAAGTTAGAAGAACGATTTCCCTTGCCATATTAGAGTCAAACTTGTGCATCGGAAAGTCAATTAACTACAGATTGGGCACAAAATCTTCATCAGAATCTCAATGTATTTTGATTTTTTCTTTCTTTTTGTCAAATAATCGTTAATGAACAATTGTTTCTTAATAAAATGCAATATAATACACTAGCATTTCATAAGGAGAAAAAAAGGAATCTTTGAATGAAATTTTAGAGGTCTTGGTAGAACAAAAAATAATTAATCCAATGTCCTTTTAAACCTGCACATGGTCTTTATTGATCTAGATAAAGTTTATGATAGAGTACATTGAGATTTGATTTGGCGGGTGCTGGAAAAAAAAGGCGTCTCTAAACACTACATAGACTTGGTGAGAGATGTGTACGATAGAGCGCTAACTAGTGTACGAACAACTAATGGAGAGATGAGCGAGTTTTCAGTGACAATAGGTCTACATCAAGGGTCAGCATTTAGCCAGTACCTCTTTGTTTTAGTTATGGACGGCTTAACTTGGCACCTACAGGATGAGGTTCCGTGGTGCATGTTGTTTGTAGATTACATTTTTTTTTTGACGAGACCCGAAACAACGTCAACACAAAGTTAGAACTTTGAAGGGACGCTCTAGAATCCAAACATTTTAAAATTAGTCAGACTAGGACAAAATATATGGAGTGCAAGTTTAGTAATAATAGGAGTAGAGACGAAGTAGTAGTTGAGATTGACGACCAAGAAGTACAAGAAAGACTGCACTTTCGATATCTTGGGTCAATAATCCCAAAAAATGGAGAGATTGAGGAAGATGTCGCACACAGAAGAGCTGGGTGGGCAAAGTGGAGATGTGCAACTGGAATTTTATGTGATCGCCGCATACTCTGAGTGGAAGGGCAAGCTTTAGAGGACAACGGTGAGACCCGCTTTGCTCCATGGGGTGGAATGTTGGGCGGACAAAAAACAATATACTCATAGACTAAGTGTAGCAGAGATGAGGATGCTGAGATGGATGAGTGGCAAGACAAGAACGGATAGAATTCGAAATGAATCAATTCGAGAGAATTTAGGCGTGGCACCAAGAGGCGATAAAATGAGAGAGAGTAGACTTAAGTGGGCTAGCCATGTGTGGCAATGACCAAGTACAACACATGTTATGAGGTACGAGATAGTTCAAGTGGAAGGACTGAAAAGGGCAAGACGTAGGCCCAAAGGGACGTGGTTGGAAGTAGTCCGAAAAGATATAAGGGACATATGGCCTTTAATAGAGCTGAATGGAGAACCAGGATTCATGTAGCCGACCCCAATTAATTTGGAAAAGGTTAAAATGATGATGATGATGAATGTCCTTTTAAAAATCTAAAAGGATTTTTATTATATTTGTTTGAAGACTGTTACAAATTTGATGAAGCACCGAACACATTTTATTCATTGATAGGATGCCTCTGGGAAAAGGCAAAGGCGCTGGACAATAGGGTCAAATTGCCTATTCTCAAAGCTGAAATTCATCTTCCAAGATGTCCTTTTATCTTTTGTTAATCGTCAACTGTTTTTCATTAAAGACTAGATTTATTGGTTATCAAAAAATATTGCCCTTCAAAATTGATATACAAATGTCTCAAAATAAGGGATGGTCAATCTCTGGTCTATCTGCGATTGGAACAATTAGAATCATACTGTGTGTACCCTTTTCTAGCTATTGAATGTTCTATAGTGCTCCAGCCTTCCATGAGTCCACAAAACTCCCTGAACCATTATCACAGAGCTTGAAAATTTCATAAAAAAAAAGTGCAAGCCTCCATGGGCACATAGCTTCTTTCTTCACCCATGAGATAATGCTAAAGGAGTCACCTTCCATAATAATATATTTCCAAGTTGGGAAACAGTCTTTAGAGTGGCAAGGAGTGCGCGAATCTTCCCCTCATTCAAGTACAGGACACTTGTCCCATCGAAATTCCCTATAGCTGGGAAAGGCAACTACAAAATCCTGGTGGAGGTCGAATACACGATTGGACTGTCCGTCTTCAGTAGTATTGGCATGATCAAAGATAAAACGTGACGCATATGCTATCAAAGTTGAAGGGCTTATAAGATCTAGATTTGAATTTTGAAGAGTGTCATATTGGACTAGCAAATTACAAGGCACAAATTGAGGTGTTACAGGTCAACACATTCGTAGCCTCTTCCCTTGGACATATGATAGTAGAGGGGATTCTCTTAAAATGACCAAATACGCTCGTCAATCAACCCCTGGACTACAGAGGATTGCTGAAGTACTACAAAGGATATTAGACAGTGCTAAAAATCTCATTCACATGCATGCGTAGATAGGCAGCGGATACATCAACTCAGAATATTACCAACTAAAAAATTTGTGGCAGCTGATAGATCAGCTCAGAATATTACGAACTAAAAAATTTGTGGGATTCCTTTGCAGCATTTTAGCTCTCATGTACAGAGAGACCTTTGAACCATTTCAAAGGTTCGACGTGAACCTTCCAACTTAAATGTAGGACGCCCACCCTTCACTTTAACTCCAATATATATGTACTGTTCTCTTACCCGTGAAATTAAATTGCAATATGAACAAACTCCCAGCAAAGGCAAAAATAAGAAAGAATAAAAGATATGAGACTCTCCAGACAACATTTAGTTCAGCACCCACTTTGAAAACTTTTTTTACCAAATACTTATAAAATAGAGCACTTTTTTTTCTGAGTGCTAATTTGGGACAGGAACTCTTGACATCACCTTGTAGCTCCACCTACCCTGACCCCCGTGCGAAGAGCTCCATATATAACACCATAGCGCACTTATCTAAATCATAATATAAGCTTCCTAAGACTAACACACCAAAAACTCTTCTAACAGGAACCCAACTAAATATGCTAAATGTAAGAACGAAATGCATATGCACAAAGTGCATCGCATTGTGAGGCAGAATAACAAACAATTATGTTAATGTGTGTGTGTGTGTGTGTGTGTGTGTGTGTGTGTGTGTGTGTGTGTGAGAGAGAGAGAGAGAGAGAGACAGAGGACAGACTACGAATCCAAACATGAAACATATAGAACATATTTTCAATATCAATGGGATATGGATTACATTTAATATGAAAGGGACAAAGATAGGTAAGAAAGGCCCTAACATACCTCCAATAGCAAATGGCTGTTCTACAATAGTACCTCCCAAAGGAACTGAGTATATTTGACCTCCCCCATACTGGTCCCATCCACCAACAATCAGGCCAGTCTCCAGCATGTTCTGGTGATAGGAAAATCCAACCACAGTGTTAAGTCAACTCACAGGTTTCTGAAGCATCTTAAATATGAATGAGAAAAATAAAATAGGAGGACCTAGTTCATGAACAATGCAGAGCCCTTAAGTATAACAGTACAAGTCAGAACTGATCCAGTTTCTATGAACCAAAAGTATGAGGCAAAGCTAAAGATGCAAATATAACAGCCTGCAATTTCTGTTTCACATTCATTTAACAGTGCAATACACACATTGTTGAAAAACCTACTTCATAAGACCCAACAAAGGAAAGAAAGGGTATATCAATGGACTGTGACAGAGCGGCCTGAGTGAAATAAAGGAACCCAAATGCAACACATAAACAACAACTAAAGAATGTAAGATGATTGTGGTGGCAGGTGCAGTGTTCTTTGAATATCACGCTCAGATCAAGATAGCAACAACTGCAAATATGAAGCACAATTATCCAGATTGACAAATAAAGAGCAAATTACTATCTAATAAACTGGATAAGCAAGTTTCTGCAACTAGGAATGGGAATTCATAAATTTGCAGGTCTTTAAATAGAATTTAGATGACATTCCATGCAGAAAAAAGTAAGTGGATTGACTTTGAAAGCTGAATGTAACGATCAAAAGGAAAAAAAAAAAACTGCAGTATATGGCAGGACAATATTAGCCTTTGGGCTAACATTTTAGCTTGACCATCCAGCACAAACAGATGAACCATGGTACAATGTTAAATGAAGTTCGTCTTACCTTGTTTTGATATGACAACAACCTTATCAAGTTAGCAGTCACCTTGACCGTTGCAGGCTGCCCAAGTTGTATTCTGCAACAGAAACAATGTAAAATCAATTGACATCTGGACCAATCAATCCAAGTTTGAACCCCCCACTAGTTTATAGAACAAATGTCACAATTTCTTTTTAACAACCATCACAGAAAGAAATTAATGTTTTATTATCAAACATCAAACCACATAATACAACACATAATGACATGGAACACAGGGATAAAAGTGCGTAAGAATCTTGGGAGTTTCACAAGCAAGTTTCTTAGTTAATCAAAAGATGCAGATCAACCATCAAAAACAGTGCAGACTACACCTAGGCCACGTTCAAAGTTGGAAACAGAAGCATAACTCAGTAAAACACTTAATTTTCTCAATGTAATTTATAATCAGTCCAAGAGACATATAAAATGGGAATATGTGAAGCATTTGATCTCAAGTAACGATCAACAGGACATCAAATTAATCTCTTGGGCACAAATGGCCAAGAGATGAATGGCCATATGAAACAAAGTAAACGAACTGCAATACAAATAAAACTGAAGGAACAGACCAGGTTTCAATAAACTGGGAATTTAACAAAAAGGACACCTATTTCTCAAAAAAAAAAAAAAGGACACCTGTAGCAGGCAAAATGGTGGGTTAGGCATGTAAATAGGATATGACACTAAGTTCGTTTTCAAGTAACTAAGTGTTGGATTCATGAACAAAAATGAACTCTTAACACGAAACATTCAGATTAAAAAAGTTACAGTAAAATTGTGATCATTAGGCTTCTCCAACTGTTGCAATCCCTTCGAGAAGGATGATGGGATCAATCTAGGATTGGAGAGAAAAAAAAAAAACTCTGCAACTCCAACTTGTACTCACCTGAATCACTTGAGCTTGACAGCTTGACGAGACGGAAACCCCTGTCTCAGGTAGGGGGTACTGTTTTCATACTCGCCCACATTAAACTGACAAGTCACTCGAATTGGGCCGCCTGTTAGTCCGGAACCCCTCCTACTAAGGTAAGGGGGAGATATTACAACCATACTTGCCCGAGTTATTAAAAAGTTGGGATAATTGCAACCATACTTGCAATTATCCCAACCATACTTGCCCGAGTTATTAAAGATAATTCCGAGATATTAAAGATATTGCAACCATACTTGCCCAAGATATTGCAACCATACTTGCCCCCGAGATATTGCAACCATACTTGCCCGAGTTATTGCAACCATACTTGCCCGAGTTATTGCAACCATAACTCGGCGATTGCAACCATAAGCCCAAGATATTGCCCGAGTTATTGCAACCATAAGCCTGAGATATTGCAACCATACTTGCCCACGTTATTAAAGATAAGGCCGAGAAATTGCAACCATACTTGCCCGAGTTATTAAAGGTAAGGCCGAGATATTGCAACCATACTTGCCCAAGTTATTAAAGATAAGGCCGAGATATTGCAACCATACTTGCCCAAGTTATTACTAAGATAAGTTGGGATAATTATTAAAGAGTCAGCAAGTTTCTGACAGACTCGGTGATTACTAAAGATCGCTACATTTTGCATATATAGAGGAAAGGGGAGAAATCAGACCCCACTTCTCCTCAATTTCTCCTCAACCCAGCATCTCCCAGTTGAGAAAATTAAGGTTTAGGGTCATTTTTGCGTCCTCTGTCTAGTAGAAAGATTAGATTCAAGAGAAAAACAACGATTTGGTTGAATTTGTGAGATTGTGATTCTTAAAATTGGTTTTGGCTGAAGTTTGAAAACTTGCAATCTGCTCGCAACCCCAGCTCAATTGTTAATTGAAATTTGCTACTTATCTTTTAGTTCTTTATTAAAACATAGGTATGTTCCCCCCACCCACACACGCACGCACGCACACAAAATAATAGAAATAACCATAATATTAATAATAATAAATAATAACAATGTAACAAATCTGAGATTTTAAACGTCAAGAGACTATTTGATTGAAAATTTCAACTAGTGTTTTGTGACAAAACAACGAGTCATGAAATGCCCATATGTTCCTTAGCCCAAAGAGTTGACATAGTGATCTCCAAATGTGTCCGAAATTCGATAATACCCTTGAAAACATGAAATATGCATGTGCCCCAAAAGATCAGGAGAATTGGAATCAAGTGCAAGGGAGTTGTCAAGTTCACCACAAGCTACAGTACCATGAATAGTACCCTCATGGTGAACTACAACAAATGTGACCAAATGATATCCGAACAAGCCCAAACTTGGAGGAATGCTTCATGAGGGTATTTCCAAACCTTCTGCCAAAAATCATGCAGTTTGGAGAGGGACAACACAATCCAGTGAAGGTTCACCACGAGCCATGAAAGCCATACATAAGCTCAGGCAGTGAACTTTCCAGTTTGAACAAATAGCGTCCAAATGCATCCAAGCTAGGTGGGAAATCAAAAGAATGTTGTTTTCAAGAAAGCCATGAAAAGTTATGAAGATTGGGTAACTCTATAGTGGTAAAGTAAAGTTCACCACGAGCCATAGGTATGGAGCATGGACTCTCATGCTGAACTGTCCAAGTTGGGGCAGATGATGTTCAAATGTGACCAAATTAGGAGAAATGATTGTGGAAATCTTTTATAAGCTCTTGTCCAAAAATTAGAAGATTTGATAGAGCTTTAAGTGGTAAAGTTCACTGCAAGCCACGGATAGAATGATAGAGGTCCCCTGTGGTGAACTATTGAAGTGTGATCAAATGGTTATGAATGATGGTACGATCTTCTTCTTCTAGAGATGCTTGCTCAGGTCTAAATGAAGAAATAGAATAAGTATCAAGCAGTTCTGAATAGAAAATAATTAGGCATTGAAGCTTTGAAGACTTACCGCAAGGGAAGCAATCCACGTGTTCATATAAGGCAAGCAATCTATTGGAGATAATTTCCTAGTGTTTTCTAGATGGAAGATACCCCAGAAACACAACATTTGGAGAATGTTTGGCCCCATGAGATTGAAATTATTCTTGCATGCTAGGTCTCATCTTCTACATGAGAGTAACTTGCAACTGTGACGGAGTTTCTGTGGGGAACAAGAAACAGAGTTTTAACACGACTTTTGAGATCTAACCATGGGAATTCCTTGCTGGAGTTGTGAGAAAGCTTCTGATATACAGAGGCTGCCATACATTTGAGAGGTTGAAAGAGACCAAACTAAGAACTTCAAGCAAGGTCTAGAGGAGTTAGAGGGAGAAAGTGATAGCCTGACATCCTTCAATCATCAGCAAGGTGTATGGAGTACATAAAAGTCAAGTGCCTAGGTCTGTAACCTATTTGCCTCTTTTGAATTCCTGTAATATCTTTGTAATCATGGACCAAAGGTGATCTTGTCTTTGTATAAAGATTTAATGCAAAAGAAACAAGTTGCTTGTGAACTCATCCCCGAAATCACACTTAATGAAAAGCTCTTGATCGTTTTACAGTCTTAAGTAAGTGCGTTCCCTGATTTGTGTGCTTTCTCTGGTTTAGCATTTGGAGTCCCATCTCTTCAAAATATTTGTTTAATAGACATTTAGGCAAAACAACTCATAACGAACTCCAATCCCAAAACTAGAGGACCCTTTCACAAAGATTGGAACCATCGATTCGCGCCAAGTGCAAATATTGGAAGATTGGCCACGAAATTTTGTGTAAGAAAAATTAGGTTTCATTTTTTCAATTGAAATTCGTATATATCCTTTTTTGGGGACTAATGTCACTACATCTAGCTAAATTTAGCTAACATAATACTTTTGTCGCATTCTGGTCATAAAAATCAGTAAGATTTCCTGTTTTCATTTTCACTTATATAGATACCTTTTACATGAATGTAGAGATACTTTTTACATTTTTGCAATTTTAGTTATGTTTATGATGCCAATTAGGTTCTTTGGAATTTCATTTTCAATTTTTTTCATTTTTTGTATTTTTTGGATTTTTTAAGAAATTTATCAATTTCAGAAACTTTTTATCGGCAACTCATCAACTCGAATAAAATCAGCAAGTTCACTCAAGACATGCCAAGTCTACTCGCTTAGGGCCTCAAGTAAGTGTGTTTTTGGCCCGCAATTATGCAATGTGTGTAAAGAATAATCTGCCTGAATCAAACTATTAATCGAATTTTGATATAAGAATTATCTATGCATTGATTCTAAAAAGGCCCTTATAATTCTGCAATGTGTGTTTTCTTATAGTAAAACACTGCACTGATAAATTCCACAATTTTTTCATGGACCCATCATAACATCCCAAAGCTTGATACAATACTAAAAGCATAATATAAAAACCCTTCTCTATCAAAACTCATAGAAGCAGTTGTGTTATACAATTGTTCAGAAAATCTCAATATAACTCACAATCTCATAACAATTCTTTTACTCTCAATCCATAGCTTATCAAACAATGTATGAGTTATCAAAATTCCCAAACAAATAATCACTAAAAAAAGTAAGTCTCCAGAACCACTAAATACAAAGCATGCCATGAACAATGTAGGACAAACTTATTATCCTTCATAGTAGTCCAATGAGCTAACAGGCGACAAGATAAGGGAAAGTAAACTTAGGTGGGCTAGCCATGTGCAGTGTAGACCCAATACACCACCAGTTAGGAAGTGCAATTTGGTTTAAGCAAAATGCTCTAAAAAAGGGCAAAGGGAAGATCCAAAAATATATAAATGGAAGTAGTGAGAAAAAATAAGAGTACGTATGGTATTACTGAAGGTAAGATAGAGCAAAATTGCAGAACAGGATTCGTGTAGCCAACACCAAATAGTTGGAATAATACTTTGATGATAATGATGAGTAGTCCCATGAGCAAAAAAAAAAAACAGAACCTACCATTGCTTAAGATAACATGTAAGAACCAATGAGATGTGATAAATGAACTCACGTGTGCTGATGAAGATAGTAGCGTACGTAGTCGGAGACCACTTGAGAATCAGCAGCCTGCAAGTCCATCAAAGGAAGATAATAATGCATACAAATAAAAAACAGTGGGCAAATGAGGGCATCGCCAACCAGCAGCAGCATTATATTCTTGCACCCAGTTCCTTTTTCGGCAATAGTGTAACATTCTTGTAGCAAGATATAAGTACGAGTGATAAAGTATAAACAAAAACAATTAACCGATGTCTAACAAACTGCAAATAGTGACTAACATAACAGGATGTATGTACTTAACCTCATGGCTGATTCACTCAAACCAAGGAATATAAGCTCAAATGACTACATGTGTTTACCGACATTTGTTAAAGAGAGCAAAGTATGCATCAAGTTGTACTATAAAGTAGAAACACATAAAGACGCACACAAGGTGAGATAACGAGAGATGAACAGAGAAAAGAGAGAAATCTGTACTAGAGAACATTCAATGAGGTAGTAAACTGCTGAGCAGCTTGTATAATCAAATCCAAATAAATTGATGCCAAAGAAATACAGCGGATATGCATTCTTCATTTAATCACTTTGGCATGGCCAATCCTAGCATAAAAACCAAATAATCAAATCCAAAATAATTGATGCCAAAGAAATACATCAGATATGGATTCCGTTAATCACTTTGGAATGGTCAGTCTTAGCATACAAACCAAAATTTCAGAATATAATTACTGGGACATGGTGAATCTCAGAATACAAACATAATCAGATCAGTTGAGAACCTTTAATGGCTAAGAGTGGTGAAATATGTATTTACACCTTATAGTGACCCTAACTTTGAATCCAATTACTTGATGGTAGGTCCAGAAAGACCTGTTTTTATTGTTGAGGTTGAGGAATTCCCCATTAAAAACCCTCTCCTAAATATATGATACCACCAAAACAATAATAATATAATTAGAAAATGGATAATTATTCTATTTTGCAATGTGCAAAATTTGTACTCTTTGACATGACTACCCAATAACTCTTTCTTTTGCCTACTTAAAACTCCCAATCCAGAACTTGATCTTGAGAAGAATGACTTCATAATTGACTTAATAAGAAAATCAATTAATCGATCCCAAAAACATAGACATTCACTGTTTTAAACATATATTCCGCCGTATTTTTCCCAGATTTAGGTGGATATGAACTCCTTAATACTCAAATGGTGTACTGGAAAATTATGAGAACCCAATTTATCACGGCAAAACTAAGTTTTAGTATATACAAATTCCTTAGACCCTAGAGTTCTCTTTTAATTGAAAATTTATGCCCAGGGAATTGAACTTAAAGCCATGTAATTCTTATCTGCCAACAACTCTATTGTCGATCTCACATCAGGCAAACAACAAAACAGTAAAAAAATAACACAGAAAGATAGAGATTTAGTATTACCGATCCAGAACGACAAAGATAGACATTATCAGTGAGCTGTGTGATTTTATCTGAAGCTCGATTAGCAACATACATCCCTGATGCCAAACAACACAAAAACAAATACTCGGATTACTTCTAAGTTCTAACCTAGTGAACTGTACGCAACATTCACTGAACCAGATTATTCCCAAAAAAAAGCCCAAAAAAAAATAAAACAGAAAGAAATAAAAGAGAATCACAACCACGGAATCAAAATCAATGAACAACATCAATTTTAATAGGAAAAACACCAACAAATAAACCCTTAGAATCCTAACCATCTTACCTGTGCTGGTCCTGGAATCAGCACCAAGAACCACACCATCCTTGTATGTCACTCCAATAATGGTGGTTCCCATTGAATGGGGAGCAGTTAGGTTAAGATCCATTGAAGAAATGTAAGAAAATTTACTCTGACTGCTCAAAAAAATTTCAGAGAAAGATAAAAGTGGAGGACCGTGCTCGTGAAGAACAATATTCTCTGGAAAATGAAGCGCTTTCCATTTAAATTAGGGTTCAAGTCCCCTTCTTCAAGACAAGTCCTGTGAATGATATAGAAAATTCGGGTTCTGAAGGATTCATATGTATCAGCCGTCCATTCTTCCTAACCAATAATCGCGTGAAGTTAAAGTACTATGCTGAACTTTAGGTAGTGTATTTCATGAAGATAAACTTCTCGAGCAGTGCCATGTTTTATCCGTCCGATATTTAATCTGATGGTTGAGAGTAGGTAATACTTTTTCAATTTTATTTCCCTAGAATTTGCAAATGTGTTAATCAAAGGTGCTAGGCGCATCTGCGAATTTGTTAAATAATTTAAGCACACATCCTCCCAAAATTTGTATTTTATTATATTTAGGGTGTGCCAATCTTAAACAATCCAATTGAAGCGCACCTACAAATTTTATCATGTAATTTTAGCATAAAATTTCTTAAGATTATCTAAAAATCTATTTTTATATCTAATTATAAAATTTTGAACTCCATAAATAGTTAAAATAAAATAGATTTATAAACATATGAAAATCATGAAAATGGACAATCTAGATAATGTGTTGCAATATGCAGTATTTTTAATATTCAAATTCTTATTTTTTTTTTTCATACTCATACATCTCGATGTCGAGTCGACCAATTATAGGGTTTTTCACTATCAAAACAACCTTTTACGATGGACTTTTGATGTGCGTGCATAATTCTACATTTAAGGTTGCAACTTTATAAAAAAATTTCCCTAATATTTATGTCCAATTGTTTTACCTATTTCGAATATTGAATGTTTGAGATCTAGCATTTGTAATAAAAGCTATAGACCTTTTCTTAGGTGATTATAAGGGCTTAAAAATACTTTGAATTTGGAAAATTCGAAGTCTTCTAAACTTTTGATTGTAAAAGTCCGAAATTTTATTGGCAACTAGCAAGGAGAGGACTTATAGAGACTTTAGTCTTTCAAGATCCAAAGTTAGGGGGCTTTGGATAAAAACAATTAGTACAAAAAAATAGTATGAATGTAATATTTAAAATTTTAAAATAATTTCTTACGAGAGTAATTCAATGGATTTGTAAGTAAATTACTAAAAAAAAATATACAATAATAATTTATTAATATGACAATAACAAAATAAAAGTACATTATGAATCGGGGCACGCATCTCTGCATTTCTATCCCCCAATGCACCAACTTTGTTTTCACATTTGGCCTAGTGTTGTTTTCTTTTTATTTTTTATTTTTTTCAAATCCAACAGCTGAAAAATATCATTCATATATTTTTTTATATGTGTGCGGTGCCACATAGAAAGGTTACATTGTGATGAATATCTCAAATCTCGATAAATACATGTTTACAGTAGTAAAATGACAAAACAAATCCTACACTTGAATCAATTACATTATACCCCCAGGAAGAATAACAAATTCAGGGTGTCTTATGTTTCAGATGATCACCTATGGAAGTAGGAAGTACACTTTGTATTTCTCTATTATTTTTTTTGTATTATTGTATTTATAGAGCTTGGCTCCTTTTTATTAATGAATTTACTGTTAATGGTAAAAAAAGAAGAAGAAGGAGAACAATAAATTCATAAATTGGAGTCTTTGCAACTATGTTATTTTAGGGTATGCTTGACAAAACAGGATTTGAATATTTAAAGATTTGAATAAAGACATGTCTGCTTTCTCTTATCTAGATGTTATATCATCCTTAATATTATTTTTTTGTGCCCTATGTATCTATCTACGTGTATTTTCGAGAAATAGGGAATGATATGGAGGTGTTCAAGGAGATACATAGATCGAGTTAACCCTTCTCTCTCTACCTTACTTATTTTCCTACTAACCATGTATAAGAATTCATCACTCAAGAAAAACGGACACACCGTGTCTTTGTCTCTGATAAAATATTGTGCCCTTGCTCTTAATAAGAGACACCACCATTCTTTCTTGTACCACAAAACAAACGTGGGAGGAAAGTGAGTGTTGTCCCTCAAAAAGTTCTCTCTCTATGGGCGTGTTTGATTGCTTGAAAGATGTCTTTGAAAAGTAAAAATTTCAGTTTTATAGAAGTTTCGCGTTTGGCAGAGTAAGAATGGCACCACCTCTCAATTAGCAATAAAGTCAACCTCTCTCTATGGAGATCAAGCTATTCAATTTCACTCTAGAGGAAACACCACCACCCTCTCTATAACAACTAATTTTTACCCCAATAAAAACTTATCCTTCTTTTCTTTTTTAACACTAGTTCCAACTCTAAAGCAAATCCCTTCTTCTCTCGTTTGCTCTAGTTCTAGCTCTAGCTCCACCTTCTATATATGTAAGCAACATGGCATAAAACCCAACTCTAATCCAAAAACAAACCCACCTTTTCTCTCTAGACTGCCAAGTAAAAACCCACCTTCTCTCTCTAGAGTTTGCGGATAACACGAAAGTGATAGAGTTTCCATTGATAGACAAAGGAGGGAGATGAGAGGATGAGTGAGTGAGAGACGTAAAATTTTGACACGGGAAATCAAATCTTGCAAAATTCAACTTCAAGTTTAATTGTTGAGGATTTATATATCAGTGAGTTATTTGAAAATTACAATAAATGATTTTGCCCTATCAAGCAGGGCAAATGTACTCATAACATTAGAATCATAATAGATACCGCGCTATCTTGAAATATTAGGATTTTAGGGTGCTATCAAGTAGACTCTTAACCCTTCTATGTCCATTATCACGTGATTACCAAGATAAATTGATAAAAGGGTTATGTATTTGCTTTTCATTCAATTTCTTTCCCCTGCATGTTTTTTTTTTTGACAAATATTGCTACTTTTATTAGAATCTAAAAAAATTCAATTACAAAGTCAGAAATGACCAAAGAAGAAAGTTGAGAACCCCCCTTCACCAATTTATCAGCAAAGAATTAGCTTCACGATAAACATGGGTGAAAGTAATTGTGAGGGAGAAAGATAAGTCCATAACTCGTAACCAAAGAGAACGGAGATCTCATGGAACATGTTGCTTCTTATTGCACCACTTGACTACATTCAAAGAATCTCCTTCAATCCAGACAGTGTCCCCACAGTTTCTCTCCTTAAAGATCTTCAAGCCGTGGTATAGCGTACTTAGTTCAGCCCTGATTGCAGTAGCACACCCAATAGGACCGGCATAAGAGAGGATAGCATTGCCACCACCATCTCTTAATACACCACCTATGCTAGCAATTCCAGGATTACCAAAAGAACTACCATCAAAATTAAACTTCAATGTACCCTCCAAAGGGGCCAGCCAATAAGATTTATGACGATTACTATTGACCCCAAGCAGAACAAGGTTGCTAAGATTTGAGAACACATCAATCTCAAACACTCCCCACCCTTCCTTAGAAACAGAAAACCACGACCAAATAAACAGTCCAATGGCATAAATCAAACAGTCAAATGTAAGGGATACACCTTCCAAAGTTATTATGTTTATTTCTCTCCAAGCTTCCCAAAGAATAACTCATTTGGCTACATTCCACAAGGTTTTACCAACCTTAGGCAGATGAGACAAAGATAGTTGAGAGACAATCCCGTCCACCACAGGAGGAAGAGTCAAGCTTATGTTGACCAAACCAAAAAGCTAGTACCAAATCTGACTTGTAAAAGGGCAATGAACCGAAAGGTGTGCAACCTATTCACCATCAACCTTGCACAATAAGCAAACATTAGAAATAATCTTACCTCTTTTGGACAGATTGTCGATGGTTAAGATTTTATTCATAGCGGCCAACCAGATAAAGACCTAAACCTTATGAGGTATGGGTCATTTCTAAACTTTGGCTATCTGAGGATAAGTCCATCGCCATCGATCATTAAAAAGGGGATTGTAGCGAGATTTAACAGTGAAAATACCATCACACTCCAACACCCAAACCATCTCATCTATTGCATTTGGAGCAACATAGACCTCATCAAGCAGTTCCATTAATGCACACCATTGCGCAAGCTGAGTATTGTTGAGCATGTTATAAGCAAGAGGAACATTCCAAGACAATATGTCTCCTCTTCTCTCAACCACTTCACTAACCTTAGTATTTGGCATCACGACAATCTCAAACAACTATGTGAATAGGGACTTAAGAGGAAAATCTGTAACCCATGTGTGATGTCAAAACAAAATTGAATCCCGACACCCCATAGACCATCTACAGTAAGCAGCAATAATTGGTCTACAACTGGCAATGTTACTCCATAACTTAGAGGTTTTCCTACCTTCCCCTTTCCCGAGCCAGACACCCAATGCCATATTTCACAATGAGTACCTGATACCCAATATGGTCTTTGAGATGGAGACTACGTCATCACCATTTGTACAACAGTGCTTGATTTACCAATTTGATTTTCCTTATGCCCAAACCACCGTCATTTTTTGGTGTACAAACCCTATCTCATCTTAGCAAATGGAACTTTCAATGCTCACTGCTATAACCCCACAAGCAATCCCTCATCAACTTCTCAATCTTTTTAACCACTGCTGCATGCATTTGAAAAAGAGACATCTGATAGACAGTAAGATTAGCCAGATAAGCTCTTAAAAGAGTCACCCTACCCCCAAAGAAAGGTGTTTGAGTTTCCATAAATTTAGCCTACCTTGAACTCTCTCCAGCACCTTGTTCCAAATTGTTATGGGGAACCTAAAGTCAAAAATAGGTAAGCCCAATTAAAGAAGGGGGAAGGTACCCACTTTACAGCCCAAGACATTCACCAACGATGCAACCACAGCTTCATTACAATTAATCCCTAATAAAGAGGAATTATGAAAATTCACTTTGAAGCCAATAGTCACCTCACATATATCCAAAAAAGTGGCGACCCTCTCTACCTGTAAAGGATCCGCATCATAAAATATCAGAGTGTCATCTGCACATTGAAGATGTGAAATTACCAAATCCGAATTTGCCACGGAAAACCTAGAGAAATGACTAGCCCTTTCCACTCCATTAAGCATCAAACTGAAGCATGATGTATATATAGTAAATAAAAAAGGGGAGAGGGGATCCCCCTGACGAAGGGCTCTAGATGCACGAAAAAATACGACAGGACTACCCTTGAATATCACCGAAAAATGGGCAGAGGAAAGGCAACCATGAATCCAACTGCACCACCTTTCCCCAAAACCCATACATTTCAAAATTTCCAACAAGATCATCCATTCCACCTGATCGTATGTCTTTTCCTTATCCAACTTCAACAGAATACCAGGCTTCCTACACAACACCCTATAGTGGATACACTCTTGAACAATAAGCACGCTATTTGTAATCTGCCTATCATTGATAAAAGTCGACTGATTAGCCGAGATCCAAAGGGGTAAGACAATTTTTAAGTTCTCTGCCAATACTTTTGCTAATTTTTTGTAAGGCTGGTTAAAAGACTGATAGGACGAATATCAGACAGGCTTGAAATCACATATTTCTTAGGAATCAGAGCCAACAAAGTCGAATTCACCCCAAATCATGAAGCCTCTAACAAACTCCAAGAGCTCCCCTTCTACCAGATCCCAAAACTTATGGAAAAAGGCAAGAGGGAAGCCATCTAGATCTGTGGCTTTACCCCCAGGCATAGAAAAAACCGCCTTATGTAATTCTTCTAAAGAAATGTCCCGCTCCAAAGTAGATATTAAATCACTTGAGAGAGTCTTAAAATGAACTCTATTAAAGGAAGGGGACATATTAACTTCTTTGGAGAATGCTTGCTTGAAATGGTTAATGACTGCCCCTTTCATGGCATCATCATTTTCAGAATCTATCTCAGGAATAGACAACCCAAAGATATCATTATGCATTCTTCTGATACTAGTAATAGCATGAAAATATTTCGTGTCCAGATCCCCTTCCTTTAGCCATTTTGAACGCGACCTTTGTCGCCAATAGACCTCTTCAGACCTCCATAATTCCTCAAATTCTTTCAACTTTTGACATCTAACGAGCGCAGACTACTCAGACAACATCCCAATGGCTTGAACATTGAGATCTACCATCTCTAAATCCGTAAGAACAGCCTCAATCTTCCTCTTAATGCCAAACCTATTTTATTTCTTCCATATCAACAACTTATGTTTGACACTTAAGAGTTTTTTATGAAGTTGAAAATCAACAGTACCTTCCACAATCGTATTGACCCAGGTTCTTTTAATTAACTCCATAATCTCTATTTCAAGCAACCATCCTGCCTCCATCCGAAAAGGCCTTGGACCACTATCCAACTGACTTGAGGTCAACAAAATCAAGCAATGGTCTAAAAAAACCTAGGCAAAGCTTTAACAGAGGTAAGACGAAAAACTTCCAACTACTCTGGTGAAACCAGGAATCTTCTAGTTTAGACATCGCCAAATAAGAAATACTGTTATTTGACTACGTGAACTTGGCACCACTAATAGGTAGATCCACCAGAAAATTATTAACAATGAAACCATTGAACAATCTCATCGCCAAATTTATAGGAGGGGTTGATAAACATTCCTCGGGATAGCGAATTAGGTTGAAATCACCTCCAATCACCACAAGAAAGAAATCACCTCCAATATCCACATGAAAAGAAAAAGAGCGAATCACATAATCTAAATCATTAATAAAATGTTATTTTACAGCGGTCAAGCAAGGACCATAGACATTCAAAAACCCCCAAGAACACCCCGCTAAAGGCCCCTGAAGACCCATAAGAATAAAATGATCCCTTATAATGACCTCAAAATTAACGAACACCAAAGGGTCCCACATGACCCGAAGCCCACCAGATGCCCCAACAACATCGATACCACTAAAAGCCACAGCACTATTACCCTAGACTTCCTTTACCTCATAAACTCTAGGGCTAGGGAGCTTTGTCTCTTGCAAAATAAGAACTACAAGATTAAATTTTGAAACAAAAAATTTGACATCCCTCTTCCTATTTAGATGCCCCAGTCTCCTAACATCCCAAGACATAAAATTCATTAAAATTTAGAATGAAAAGAGGAAGAAGAGGAACCTGGTCCTAGCGGACCGCAACGAGCTGCACTTTCCTTGAACATTACCACTTCTAAGTCATCGTTTGACGAACTAGAGGAGGATAAATTCTCGGCTGGCACCTGTGGAACACGAAAGATTATCGCTGTGCAAGCAAGGGCATGCATCTGATCCCTGGCCCTATTTCTAGCCGAAGAACGAACACCAAACCTTGGTTCCTTAATCTTCTTCCCGACAGCCATTTCTTTAACTTTTGTCTTCCCTTTAGCTGTCGCCACCCCTTTCACTGGTGAGTCGAAAACGTTAGGAACGTCCCATAAGTCATTTGGCAACTTCCCACTAATCATGTATTTTTTGACCGCTAATCGTGACCTACATCGAGCCTTAATCTCGTCCATTATCACCGAGAGGGGAACGTCTTCCATACCCATAACCTCCACCATTTTTGCGATGACAGGAGCCTCCAACTTTGCAGAATCTTCCTCTTGGCCGGAGAATCCAGCAAGGGAGGCGCGACCGGGACAGTCATCGATAGTGGCAAAGGCGAAAACGTATCCAAGGTTGCATTGGACTCTGACGCATCATCCAAAGAGGAAATAGCCATCTCCTACTGCTCAACAGACACTTCCTCATTTTCCACCACCGCAATAGCCATGGGGTCGATGCGTAAAGGGTCGAACCTCGTCCTAGATCCACTTGAACTACTCATCGCCGCCACACGAGTAGGTAGGGGATGCATTTTAAGTTGTAGAACCACCGCCACCACCACCAGTAAAAAGCTTTGAACCAAAGAAATAGTTCCTTTGCTTTGATAAGGAGCAGCAGTAACATCCTTTTGGAGCAGCCCTTAAGGATGAAGTATGGAAAGGAGAGAAGGCAACATCTTTTTATCTTTGTACACAACCGACTTATACGTCGTCACACAGAGCATTCCGTTTGCCTCGAGGATCTCAAGAAAGTGTAACTTGGGGCAAGCAAAAACTATCAGCGAATCCTCTTGGGAAGATTTCCTTGCAGTTGGATTAGGAACACCCGCAGGACTACAAAAATTGGCTAAAGACCTCGAAAAACCATCGCGACAATTAGCAAAATCCTCCTTGATAAGCGGAGTTGATGAGGAAGCAACCTGCCGACTTGCGTTACACTATAACCCCTCCAACCAATCCGAGAAATGCCCCACCTCAATCCAACGTTTAGTAACCTTTGATTTTGCTTGCTTTTTGAATTTCCTATTTTTACGACACGATTTACAGATGATGACGTTAATGGATGGACGACAATCAGGCAAAACATGATGTTTTTCGATAAGGGGTAGCTGCGGAGGAGAATCCTTCACGAACCAGCATTCAGGTTGAAAATCATTCTCATCAGTAATCGAAATCAATAAAAAGCTGGCATCAAGACAAAGGGAGATACTCTTAGGGAACATAATGCCAAGGCATTTCCCAACCTTAACTCGAACAAAGTTGCAGACCCAACTCATAAAATAATCCCAATCCAAGTCAAGAAACACTCCAAAAAACCCTACTACCCTTTTGATGACAGCTAAATTCCACCCCGACAGGGGTAGACCCTCCAACTTCAGCCAAAACATCTCTAAAGGATCGAAGGACGAGTGATCTGATGCTTCCCAAGGGTCTAAGGATAACATACTACCTCTCACCCTGCAAAATCTGTTTGTCAAAACCCTCTTGACCTCTTCATTATAATGTAATGTAAACACTATCTTATTAGGACCTATCATCTTTACATCTGGTGAGTAAGACAAATGCCATCCCCTTTGGGCCTAGTCCTAGAGGCAAAAAATATCAGAGATTGGTGGTGAAAACGACGTGTTGATATCGAGCCAATGCTAAGTATCACGATCCAAAACCAACACAGGAGACGAAGACATTGGAACCCTCACCTTCTGCACAACTTAAACTTTGAATAGCTCGAGATGCTTTCCCTTCACAAACGTGCATGCTTTGTCTTACAACATTTTGAAGTTTAGGTATAAGGTTGGTATTTTACAAAATTTTATATGTGCATAAAAACATCTAATCATCTAATATTAATTGGATGATTGAAAGTGAACTAATAACAATGTCACACATTAATTAAAGTTAATTTGTAACATTATTTTTGACTTGCCCTTATTATGGGTCACCATAAATATATAATTATATGTTATGGGACATATGTCTAGAGGCATATAAAAAGGTTTCCCTTTGTTGCTATGTTGTGTTTCAACATAGGTATGCATGATCACAACCAATGCATAAGAAGCATGCCATCAACAACAATGTTTCTTAGAGAACACCAAAGCATTTATCTATAAGTTCGACATATTGTGAACTTTACTCGTTTAGACATAAGCCTATTGCTGAAGGTTTTGTAAGGGAATTTGTTTGACCCCATAACTTACGCATGTTATTTGTTCACACCATTTATCACAAGTCAGTGTGAATCTCCAATCATACACTGCGACATTAAGCAGCGAAACATACTCATTGACAGGTCCAATACCCCAAAAATCGTTGACTTTGGGTTGGCAAAACTCTTGCAACATGACCAAACTCAAACTAAAACACTTCTTAGGGGGACAAGGGGCTATGTAGCTCCAGAGTGGTTTTGAAACGTGTCAATCACAGCAAAGGTGGATGTTTACAGTTTCGGGATCGTGCTACTTGAGATCATATGTTGCAGGAGGATGGATTTAGGTCAGGACAACGAGAGGCGAGTGATCTTGTCTCATTGGGTCTATGATTGCTTCTATGAATGAAAGGTGCATGAGCTAGTGGAAAGAGATGAAGAAGCATTGAGTGATTTGAATCAGGTAGAGAGGATGGTTAAGGTGGGATTGTGGTGCATTCAAGATGATCCCTCTATGAAACCATCCATGAAAATGGTGTCTTTGATGCTTGAAGGGATAATTGAAGTTGTTCCTCTGCCTGAGTCCATTATAAGTACATGGGGTTGAGCATGTAACAATGAATGCTTAACATCTATTTGAAACGGTCAAATCCAAATATTTGATAAATCAATATGTTGTGCTTTAATTATAATATTAAGTGTCGATTTGTATATTTTGGTGTTGATGAAAGGGAGATTGTCCATTACCTTCATGTTTTTCTTTTTAGTGTTAACGAGTTTTCCATTGAGAAAATGAAAGCACTACAGCTACAAAATGGAAATAACAATAAAGAAATAACAAAAATAACTAAGAAAAAGCCAAGATGAAGAGCATAGGGCATAAGAATAACGAAAATTAATAAACTATCTATGTTGCCTCTTTCGCTAGAGCATCAACAACACTATTCCTTTCCTTATTGACATGAGAAAATATTACTTCGTCTCAGCTTAGTGAAATAAAATTTCATCTATAGTAGTTGTCTAAAGCCATGGAATAGTAGCAAGAGACGTACAACAGTTTATACAGTAGTTAAATCTCCTTCCACTGTTAGAATATTTTGTTTAGGGGTGAGTTCAATAACCCCTTGCTTAAGGGCCTATAGTTATGCCTAGTTCATCTCATAAATATGCATGCGGCCACTATAAGTCCAAAGGGTTTTACCTTGGCTGTCTCTTAGTAACCCTCCAGTTCCAACCATTATTACTTCGCTCCTAACATTGCCATCAAAGTTAAGCTTTAGGCAACCCATCGAGGAGTCATCCATATTGAAAGTTTGATGTTTCTAGGCCTTTTAGCAAGTAATGTCTTGTGAAATTTATTGTAGAATAATTCCTCGGGGGTACTTTTGAAATCTAAGTGTGCTTGTGCCTATTGGATTACAATGGCTCTCATAATGTTTATAACCTGCAATGGCTCCTTTGCCTTAACATTCACAAAGCTCTAGTTGTTACTTCTCTCCGTATATTCAGACACGCTGCTATAATCACGATCACTCAAAAGATGGATGCCACTTTTAGGGAAGTGGGAGACAAGCCGTGATGGAAATATATTTTTGTCTTTTCGACACCATCTAATTCCAATGGGAGACACCTTTGCACCATTCCCTGATAATGCTAGAGCAAGGACAGTGCAGGAAGATGTAAGAGCTTCAACATCCTACTCAAACAACAAGCATATATTAGTAAGCATCATCCATTCTATCCTCAATTGATCCACCGAGAGGGTATGATTTTGTTAAAACAAACATGAAATAACCTTTACCCCCAATGGTGCCTTGATAACTTAAGTTTCATGGGTAATAGGAAAAGGAGTATATCACTCACATTAGGTTTAGGAATTGTCACTTTGTGGACTATAAATCTCTAGAAATTGCAAGTTTAGGGGAGCATTGGCCACTTTGATGACCATAAATTTGTTTTTGACACTGGAGCCCACCAGACCCTACTGCAGGATAAAAATAGATTCCACTCAATAAAATCAGAATCACTTAAAAATATATAAAAAAACAATAATCACAATCTTTTCTATTTCTATAATTCATTCCGGCAGGCAAAATATATTTTAGAAGTATTTTTTGGGACTGCGTAAAATGGAAATGAAACCCCAACTATCAATGACAAAAATACTTTTAAATGCACTCATGTTGTCCATAAAAACAAAAGTAGTCTTAATATTAAGTATATATCATCTTTTTTTAGGATTGTATGCTATAAGAACATTTACTTTTGGTACAATGAAGTCATAATCGTTCAAATTTTATTTTGGACTTTGTACCTAATCATGATACACCCCCTACCACCAAATTGAACATGTAACAATCAATAATAATTGTTACATCCTTATATCAAAGGTAAATGATATTACTGAATATATATTTTTTTAATTTTTGACACTTAAATTTAATTATTTAATAACTTATATCGAAATCAATCATCTAGTTATTCTTAACCAAATCACTAAATGTCATATCGAGCACAAAAAAACTTCCAAACAACTCTTCTATATGATGAAGCAATTATGCACTTTTTCGCGTGGGAATATGATATGCCCAGCCAAGCCCAAATTGTATACATTCACTTCATACTTGAAGATTTCAAAAGTTTCAAAGGATCACTTATTCACAAATTCTCACTCATGGATCCCCATGATTGGGCCTACCTCAAGTTATATTCAAACTTGCTTCGCAAAATCTACAAATATTACACCTAATTATCTACTTTATATACAATAATAGGTGGTCGTGCAACCCGAATTCAAGGGAAGGGAGATCCCTTGAATGGATGGACCGGATTTCGCTAGTTAACGGCTATCCTATCCATGCATCGAATATCAATAAGGTGCCTCATTGCACTATAAAAGTGAGACGTACATCTGTATGCGCCCGTCTAGATACCCATAGATGTTTGTCCCCGGGAGATGACTCGTATAGGAGATGCATAACTCAAAATAGGCATATCATGTTATCGGCAGTTATGCTATTCGCAATATCTTGAATAAATATAAAATAGAATTAATGCAATAATTTTGCAAGCTGAAATTACCTTTTGGGTTTATTTGTACTTAGTGAGATTTGTATAAGGTTGCAACCGTACTTGTAGAAATAAGGTTGCAATATTATGCATCATCCATTTTAGTTGGATGATGTAGATTTGACACATATTTTTAAACAATATCAAAGTTGATGCATCTTTTAAGGTAATATTAAATCTATATCATCCAAATAAAATAGAAGGTATAGATTTTTGCAACCTACGTATTTCGCACTGTTGTAACCTTCAATAAACATTTTACAATTGCAAATGTTGATAAGGGATTGTATATTTTTACACCATTTGCTATTGATACAATGAGCTTACAACCAGCCTTAATAATCAGATATAAAATCTGATAGTTTCAAGTGTGTCATATAGTTCGAGAAATTTTATTTTGAGCTTTGTGCCCATTTAACGACACATCTCTTCCCGTAAAATTTCACATGTAATTGTCAAAAATATTTGTGATTTCCTTATACTAAAAATAATTTGTCATATCGTATATATTTCCCATCAAGAAAATGGGTGCGGTTGTATAAGGCCCCAATATTAAACAACCAAAGTAAGGTACATCTCCAAATCATGTCAAAGAATAATTTTTCATTGCCATAAACTATTGTGCTGGCCTGGAAATCTATTTTCCAAGCTACCTAGTGAAATTTAAAGTTCCAAAAGTGGTACATAACGGGCAACTCCACAAACATGTGAAAATCTTAAAACTGAACACTCGAGATGATGCATTATAAGACACGTAAATTTCAAGACTTTAAATCCTCTTTTATATGGATACATCTTGAGGTCAAGATGATTAATTATAAGATTATTAGCATGTAGATAACATTTTTTTATGGATTTTTTAGATGTGATTTACACCGTGTATAAACTTTTTCTCAAGAAATTTTACTTAAAAAAGATTTTGGAATAGTATCCTGTCCTGATGGGTGAAAGGGTGCACAAGCACCCTTCCAATGATTTAGATTTAGTCCCATATTTTGTTTTTATTTTTTAGTTAAATAAGGTATGTATTTGAATTTTCAGGTGTAGATATATTTTATTAATATAATTATATAAAAATAATTAAAAATTAAATTAAATAGAAAAATGATAAAATATCCCTAATTTTTTTGACCAATATTTTTTATTGAAAATAATTTATTATTTCTATTTAGTTTTAATTAAAAAATGAACCTCCCAATTTATATTAATATTATTTTTAAATAAAAATCTCAAGATAAAATCAAAATTCATTTTTGGCTCTCGAATGAGGTTGGGTTCAATATGAAGTTACGAACCATTAAGACGCAATACCAACCCGATTTTTTTTTGAGGGCGTGCATGACATTAAGTAGAAAAACAAGGGTATTTATAGACCCTCTGTGGCTTTTCTTCTTGCATTCTGAGTGAAAAATCTGTCGTCCTGCGGTTAGTATGACGAAACCCTAAGAAAGCTATTTTTTTTTGGAAGTTCAGCAGGGAGACCAACCCTAATTTCGCCGTCTCAGTTGCAGGTAAGCAAGCCTGAACTCTCAGACTCCATTAATTATTTATTTTGGTCATCCCACCTCTTTTTTCTTTACCGTCTTCCTCATTGTACCTGCAACCCTAGATTTTACATGCCTATTAATTGACCCACCTCTCTCTCTTAACTTTTTTTTTTTTGTCAAGTCTCTCTCTCTTAATTCTTCAGCTTCAGCTCAGTTGGCAAAAACACTTTTTACTCATTGAAAAATTCCAGTTCTCTCTCTCTCTCTCATGGAGGAATCTCCAATACCTGGAAAACGAAAAGCAGAGGATGATCCTGAAGCCCCCAAAAGCGAAACTGAATCAGACCCAAAGCGCAGAAACATTTCACGTTCATGTGTCCATGAAGTTGCAGTCCCTTCTGGTTACTCTTCGACCACAGATGAATCCATTCATGGGACCCTCTCTAGCCCCTTTTTCAAAGGGGAAATGGCAAAGACCTACCCATTTACCCTAGACCCATTTCAACAAGTATCCATTGCCTGTTTAGAGAGAAATGAATCAGTTTTAGTTTCAGCTCACACATCAGCTGGTAAAACAGCAATTGCAGAGTATGCGATTGCCATGGCATTTAGAGAGAGACAAAGGGTTATTTATACTTCTCCATTAAAGGCATTGAGTAACCAAAAGTACAGAGAACTAGCCCAAGAGTTCTCTGATGTTGGGTTGATGACTGGAGATGTCACCCTCTCACCCAATGCCAGTTGTTTGGTTATGACCACTGAAATTCTAAGGGGAATGCTTTATCGGGGTTCCGAGGTTTTAAAGGAAGTGGCTTGGGTTATTTTTGATGAAATTCACTATATGAAGGATAGAGAGAGGGGGGTGGTTTGGGAAGAGAGTATAATATTTCTTCCTCCTGCTATAAAGATGGTTTTTCTATCAGCTACCATGTCTAATGCCACTGAGTTTGCAGAGTGGATATGTAAGCTACATAAGCAGCCTTGCCATGTGGTTTACACTGATTTTAGGCCCACCCCACTTCAACATTACGTGTTTCCTATGGGTGGGTCGGGTCTTTATCTCATTGTTGATGAGAAAGAACAGTTTAAGGAAGATAATTATTTGAAATTGCAAGATACTTTTGCGAAGAAGAAGACAGTAGCTGACGGTAACAACAACTGGAAAGGTGGAGGGAGGATAGCTAAAGGGGGCTCAGCTTCAGGGGATTCTGACATCTATAAGATTGTGAAGGTATGTGAAAGTTTAACTTTAACTTTCCTCGTTCACGTGCCTTTAATTTGGTAATTCTTATCTTGTGGTCAGTCAATGTGTTTTATTTGCTTTATTCATGAGAAATGATCATGTGGAAGGTTCCTTGTATTTAGTTGGGGGGAGTTCCCTACCCATTTGTCGGTTTAGATATTTAATAGGTGATAGAATGGTCGTTATTTGGTGAGATAGTGTAACTGCTATTCCTCCACCTCTGAGATCTTTAATCCAGTGGGCCACATACAGGGACACCTACCTGATCATTTCTTTTTCATCTGCCTCTGTAGGGACCATGGTGCATATGCATATTATTTGTAGTTGACTTCGCAATGATACTTTTTTCTCAGATGATCATGGAGCGCAAATTTCAGCCAGTAATTATTTTCAGTTTTAGTCGAAGAGAATGTGAGCAACATGCTTTGGCTATGTCCAAACTTGATTTTAACAGCCAAGAGGATAAGGATGTTGTGGAACAAGTTTTTAGAAATGCAATACAATGCCTTAGTGAGGAGGATAGAAGTTTACCTGCAATTGAACTCATGTTGCCACTTCTCCAACGAGGCATTGCGGTGCATCACTCAGGTCTTCTTCCTATAATTAAAGAATTGGTGGAGCTTCTCTTTCAAGAGGGACTTGTGAAAGCTCTTTTTGCTACGGAGACTGTACGTAATCATTGATATGCATGTGAATTTGTCATGGGTTTTATATGTTGTTATTTTTTAGATGGACATGGTTCAGTTGATCCTTAATTTGTATACAGTTTCACTACTGATTGTGGTATCTCGGCATTGATATGTATTATAGTTTGCCATGGGTTTGAACATGCCTGCGAAAACTGTTGTCTTCACATCGGTCAAGAAATGGGATGGTGATAGTCATCGATATATTGGTTCTGGTGAATATATACAGGTTAGTATTTAATTTTTCTTTTTGTTTGTTATTTTCATTTTCATAATTAGGCTATGAATGTTTAATGACGGGAAAATGTGAATCATGTCATTGTATCTGTTTAGTTTTGGTACATTCTCACCCCTTCTTCAAAAATAAATTATAGCAACTCTTTTTGACTGTGATTTTATAGATGAGTGGCAGAGCTGGACGTCGTGGGAAGGATGAACGTGGTATTTGTATCATCATGATCGATGAGCAGGTGTGTTGTGGCTGTTGATATCTTCCTTATATTGGTTCTTGCATCCCACCCTGTACTTTTGTGCAGGTTTATTGTTAGAATTCTTAAGTTAATTTAGGGGGCATGTGTCTTACACCCCATTGTACATTGGATATGTCTTACACCCCATTGTACAGTTTATTAAAGCTGACACTTATCCGAGTCTCCTTGGATCAAGGATCCTGCTTTGTCATTTTTTCAGGGACTTGAACGAATCAGTCTTCTGACTTGTCCAAGTTGGACCACTGACTTGAGCCAGGGACCTTGGCTGGTCTCAACTCTAGTCCCAGTTTTAAAATCACTATTCCTTATTTTTAAAATCACTATTCCTAACTTTCCTCCATGATGTTTTCCATTTTCCAAAAAAATCATGCATTATAAAGCTGGGCAACGCCACTGAGAGGATGCTTTAAATTATGGGAGTTTTGGAGTGAACTCTCATTTATGTCGGCACATAAATTGGTAGATTTGCTGTGCCTTCACAGCTGATTTTCATAAGTTTATATTAATATTTTTTTGAACTTACATTGTACATATTACACACTATCTAACCTTTTAGCTTTACGTAAGTGATGATTCTTTGTATATTTGTGTATGTATTGTTTTTGAAATTGTCTACACAGTGGTTTAGCTTGGTTATATATTTGTCAATTCCCTATCTGTTTCCTGGGCAGATGGAAATGAATACTCTCAAAGACATGGTTCTTGGAAAGCCTGCACCTCTAGTCAGTACTTTCAGGCTGAGTTACTACTCTATTCTGAACTTAATGAGCCGTGCTGAGGGTCAATTTACTGCTGAGCATGTGATCAAGAACTCCTTTCACCAGTTTCAGTATGAGAAGGTACCAATGCAACTTTTTTATGCTCTGTTTCTTAGTCTGACTTGTGGAGAAGCAGCAATGTGTTTGTCCATTGTAATTTACAGACATTGCCAGATATTGGACAAAGAGTTTCCAGCCTGGAGAAAGAAGCTAGTATGCTTGATGAATCTGGGGAGGTAAGATATCTCGAATGACTTTCTTGAATATTGCAGCCTGTATGATGTCCATTCATGCATTTATTGTATCATTGAATGTGCTGTGCTTTTCTTGTACAAATGAATGAGACATCATTATAAATTGATCCATTTTTTTTTAAAAAAATATTAAATGCTTTTTCAATTTTTTTGTAGGCTGATGTAGCAGAGTACCATAAGCTGAGACTAGATATTGCTCAACTTGAGAAGAAGATGATGTTGGAAATAACTAGACCTGAAAGGGTTCTATGTTTTCTTCTTCCTGGTAGGCTGGTAAGTTCCAGTGTAATTATTTTATTGAATTTTGAGGTATGAGGAGTTCCTCTCTTATTTTCATTTTTCTGTTTCAAGCATATTGCTATTAACTTGTTCTGGTACTGCAGATTTATTATATGTGTTTCTTATTTTCATATTGCAAAGAACATTCGTTTCTTCGTATTGTTATGGGGGTTTGCTACTATTTTGATTATGATCATTTATTGAATGTATTGTCCGAATTATATGGCTTCTATGTGTAAGGTTTTTACAGTCTCATTGAATTCTTCAATTTCTATGGTTTATTATTTTCTATTGCTAGTTTAATTTAATTCGTATGACTGTTCTTTGCACCTTTGCAGATTAAGGTTAGAGATGGTGGAACTGATTGGGGATGGTGTGTGGTAGTTAATGTGGTAAAAAAGCCACCTGTGTCATCAGCATCGGTGCCTTCTGCACTAGCCTCTATGCGCTCCACTAGTTATATAGTGGACACTTTGCTACATTGTGCTTCTGGTTTAAGTGCTAATGGTTCTCGCCCAAAGCCGTTACCTCCTAGTCCTGGAGAAAAGGGTGAAATGCACGTGGTGAGTTGAAGCTCATGGGAAGCAACACTTTTAAGCAGGGTCAGTGTGTATGTATTTTCAGCTAGGCAATTGAGGTTTAAGCAACGTGTGTTGGTGAAGTAAAATTGCATGGATTAACTAATGTGAATTTTGTTGAATATTCGTTTTTGTAGGTTCCTGTCCAATTGGGTTTAGTTTGTGCTTTGAGCTCCATTAGAGTATCTATCCCCTCTGATCTTCGACCAATAGAGGCAAGACAAAGTATATTGTTGGCAGTGCAGGAGCTGGGAACACGATTTCCCAAAGGCCTTCCTAAGCTTGATCCGATTAAGGTATGGATTTATATTGTAAAATTAAGATGTATTAAAGTTCTTTTTTTTGTATCTTAAGATGTATTAAAGTTGCATGTGAAGTTCGGAATTATTGTCATGTTTTATCATCAATTTTACTTTCACTTGAAAACTTAACCATTATGAGTTCTCATACGTTTATATTGATGTGTGTGTGTTGGTGGGAGAGAGAGAGAGAGAGAGAACTCGTCGAGTTCGACTCATATGGACTTGAGTTACTCGGGCTTAGTTGTGTTACTCAGACTTGGCAGCCTGTGGAGTCTGGAGGAAAACCTTGGGAACTTGCTGAGTCTCACTAGTTCCAAGTTTTTTGTTGTCTAGTTTCTTGGGACTCGGTTGAGTTCATTGGAGGACTTGGCTGAGTTGGGCTCGAGACCCTTGCAAGTCCTAATTCCAGTCCATGGTTTAAAACATTGGTGTGGACTTATTATTTTTGGCAAAATACCTCCTTGGAAGGATTTTCTCGATCTGAAATTTCTGGGATCCACCTAGAATCACTGAATGAGCTTTTTCGTAAAGGGCGATTTGGAGTTCTTGAACACTCAAGTTGGTGGGCTTTGTTAAATATTAGGATGTTACTTCTTCAGGTTAATGTCAAATGCATATTTTTTTAAATTTTTTTTTGAGGTTATTCGTTTAAATCTCTAAAATATGGGGTCTTAAAGATACTCCTAATTAGAATTTTCGAAAGGGAGTGAATGTAAGATATGCTCACGCAAGAGATTACACATACACAGATGTGTGTAAGTATGTTTGTGTATGCATTTATTTATGTGTTTATTTGTATTTATGTATTTATGTATATACATATATAGGTATAGACCCATATTTGTGTGTGTGTACACAAGAAAAACATTTTGTCAGCCCAAGCATTGATGCAATAGTATACACCCTTGGCCTAGATTCAATTTGGGCTGATAGGAGGACCACAATCATGTTTCATCATTGAATTTGTTTTCTTTTTCTACGAATACAAATTACTTGAAATTTGGGTGTCCATTTTTGAAAATAGGCATTCATAATAAGAATAGAAAAATATTTTATAAAAAGTAAATTGACCAAAATACCTGTGAAATGAATAGGGTTATTCAGGTCAATTTATTTTTAATGAATTTTATTTGTTATATTTTTATTAGGTGCTCCTTCATGAGAAGACTGGACATTTCAAATTTCAGGTGATCTGAATTCGTATAAAAAAATTATAATTCAAATAGGAATCTCAGTCGTGATCGGCAATTGGCTCAAATTAAATCTAGGCCATTGGGCATATAAAAGTTACTCCCTTATATATGTGTGTGTGTATGTAGGTTTTGGATGAACATAAGACTGTTTACTTTTGGCACAAGATGGTCACAATCACTTTTAGTTGTCAAATGTGAAATCCGGTGGCTAGGGGGTATCACAAAGTTCGAGAAATATCTTTACTGGATTTCGAACCATTAATTACATATATTCTCAGCTTGCCTATTTTCAAATCTAACAGCTAAGGGTGATTGTGACCTTTTTGTACCAAAGGTAACTGGTTAGAACATACTTGCTCATACATACACGTAAACGCTTATGCACACAAAGAAAACTACATAATGCTTTGAGTGCTTTCTACAGTAAAACCTTATTGCTCTTTGCCTTCCGATCTTGATTGGAGAATAATTTTATTTTCTTATGTACACTTGGATTGAGCACAATTTTTATGCGTTTATAGTTCTCATAATGCACCTATAAAAAATAGAAAACAACTTTAAAAAACTAAAATGACTAAATACCCCAAGAACTAGTTCAATTTATTTTGATAAATTTAATTTTTAATATTTTTATAGGTGGACCGTGCGCTCTGCATGTTATCTTGTGTTAAATTTTAGAAGGTAAAAATTAAATTCAAATAGTGTTACACTCTTTTAATTGCCAAATCAAGATTGAATGATCAAGAGTGATTGCGTTTCATTGCAGAATAATGATTAAAGCGTTCTCACTCTTTTAATTGCCAAATCAAGATCGAATGGTCATGAGTGATAGCGTTTCATTGCAGAATAATGATGAAAGCGTTATGTGTGTGTGTGTGTGTGTATAGAGCAATGATCCAATGCAACGG
>NW_006499801.1:3705425-3722332 GCF_000471905.2 Amborella trichopoda
GTAGTAGTAGAGAGAGAGAGAGAGAGAGAGAGAGTCTGTATATATACATATGCTCGGTATATATAAGGTTGCACCCTTACTTGTAGAAGTAATGTTGCAGTGTTTTAAGATGTCTATTTTAGTTGGGTGGTGTAGATTTGACATGTCTTTTAAGATAATTTCAATATTTTAGTTGTCTTAAAAGACGTGCAAAATTTATATCATCTAACTGAAATGGGTAACATCATAAATTACTGCAGCCTTTACTTCTACAAGTAATACACACACATATATTTGTTGGTTTTGTTAGGTTTCTCAAGTATGGTGTAGTCTTTAGACCTACTCAACACTTTTGGATACTTCATGCCCCTACTCTTCAATATAGGCAACTTTTGTCTATGGGTATTTAAGGTAGTTTATCAGTGCTAATGTAAAACATTTTGTAATTGCAAAAACTTCTTTAACTATTGAATGGGATCACATCACCCACTTGAGATATTGCGAAATCATCTACATAGGGTGTGATATCACTCACATGGAGCGTTGATTATCCTTTCAACTAAGAAAATGCTATTGTCCTTTTTGGAAAATATTATTTTATTTTCAGTAGTAACATAAAACATCATTACCAAAGTAGTTATTGTATTAAAAGGCGGGTATTAAGTGTTTGGTGAATGTTGAGCATGTTAATGGAATACTTTGAAGGGGAGTAGCCTAATGACAGCTATACATATATGACCAATTGAAACATTAAATAGGGGCTTGTGAAAAGGGCTTGTGAAAAGGAAGGGTGAACTCAAAATATAAAACATGGCCATGCTTATGGAGACCAGTGAGACTACCTTGCAAGATGAATCTTGTTTTTCATGTAGTGCTATAACGTCATCTGGCCTAGCTGTTCCAGTTCATGTCCCCTTCCTTACGGCATGCTCCACTCCCTAGAATTTGTTAGGTTAGTTTGGCCTACTACTTTTGTTGTGTATTCCATTAACTTTCTAAACATTCATTAGATATCTAATAACCTTTTAATACAAAAACTTTTTGAGTAAAGACATTTCCATTAGTGAGGGCTAGAATAGATATTTTTGAAAAAGAATAATGATAGTTTGCTAGTTAAAAAGTAATTGACGCTCCATATCAATGATCGCAATCTAATTCCTTTGTGGATGATGTCTCATCTCATATTGGTGACGATGATGTCATTTTCAATGATACTTAGAAAGAGTGTGCTTGTTTTGTGGAAGCTGCCACCTCCAGAAGCCGCGGCTTCCCCAATTGTACACTTCTCATGTTTGTTACACGAGAAGTGCGATGCTGTTTTGGGAGCCGCTGCTTCCAACGATTTCAAAAACAATGTTAAATGATATTGATTTGGGGAAGCCGTGGCTTCCATTCTACCCCCTAGAAGCCACAAGTTTTGGAGTTGGTGGAAAAGGCTACTTGGCTAGTTGCAGTTTTTGGTGTTGGTGGAAGAGGCTGTCGTGGTGGAAGAGGCAGGCTTCCAAAGTAACCTCTTCCACTACCTCTTGAAGCCCCAACTTTCATGGGGTAGCATGGAAGCCGCGACTTCCCCAAATCAGTGACATTTAATGTTGGTTTGGCAGATGCTGGAAGCAGTGACTTCCAAAACGGTGTCACACTTCCTGCATAACAAACGCGGAAAGTGCTACAGTTGTGGAAATTGGGGCTTCTGGAAGCTGCGGCTTTCATAAAGCAAACACGCTCTTAGTGCATTGGTCTTTACTAAAAATTGTTACTTTATCTATGTTTAATTAACTTAAAATACCTCTAGAGGAAAAGTTACTTATATTGTATTGTAAGCATTCGTGTTCAAAAATATTGAATAGGTTTTGCGAATACACTATAGTGAAAGTAGCTTAACAAAATCCTATTTAGAATTTTTCTTTTCTTGCTTCATTACACTTGGAGTGAAATTACCTTCTTGTGATCTGTCCTTGTCATCCCCTTCCCCTTGTTGAACTCCACCATACCTCCTTAGATTGATTGACTATCCCTTTCCCATTCATGAAGAATCAAGATGGAGAGTTATGCTCAACCAGCAGCCTCCAATTTCCATGAGTAATCTGTATTTTTCTTGATGGTGTCCATCAATAAGAGTTGTGATTGTGGACGAGGTAGAGGGGGATCTGCAACGTTTACATGAAAAAGGGCATACCATATACAGATGTTTCATGTTGCAAGAAGTTGAAACAGAGGAAAGAAATAGTTACTTGGGTGAGTAATGGGGAGAACATGATGTATTTGATGCTTCACTAACCATTTTTGTATGACCCTACCTCTATGCTATAAATCAAAATTTTTATCTCCCAATGGAGTTGTAAGAAGCAGGGAGTGGTTGTAAGACCTTCGTATGGAGAGGAAGCAAAGTAATCTTAGGCAATCAATCTTTTTTTTTGTTGGACATTTTGCTTACACCTCTTGACAAAGGCATATTTCTAGAATTTCGATTTTTCTCATCCTTGTTATGACTATGATATATCAAATCATTTAATGTACATATTCTTCCATACAAGTAGTCTTTTTTATAGGAGTATTTTAGCCAAGATAACAAAGGCTAAAGTAGAAATTTTTGGTAAGGACAAAAGCATTCCTTTGCTATCGTGGGAAATGACATCATCCATATGGGATGTGATATCATACGCATGGGCTGAGGTCTCTTTTATGTTGAGCATTAATTGCATTTCAACAACTAGTAAAATGCCATCATACCTTTTTAGAAATGGGCTAAAATTTCTATAAAGGGAAAATTTCTCTGTACACCTTGTTTAGGGAAGCTATTTCTCAAGAGACCTAAGGTTTCAAAACCTTTCTTGCAGCTTAGAGATTCAAACTATTGTATCTTCTAACCCCTGGACTTAAATAGCCCATTTAACTACACATTCTTGACTCAAACAAAATGTTAAATGACACCTCTTTCTATTTGAAAAGAGGTTTTGGAGAAAGAAAGTGAGCGAGAGAGGTTTTGGAGAAAGAGAGGTTTAAGAGAGAGACGTCTTGGAGAAAGAGAGAGGTTTAAGAGAGGGAGAAAAGTTTTGGAAAAAGAGAGGTTTAAGAGAGAGAGAGGCATATAGATCGAAGGGAGAGACGTTTAGATAGAATGGATACAAATAGAAAGAGATGTCATTTAACATTTTGTTTGGGTCAAGAATGTGTGGTCAAAGGGGTTTATTTGGGTCCATGGTTTGAATCCTTATGTTACCAGAAAGGTTTTGAAACCTTGGATCTCTTGAGAAATGGTTTTCCAAAACAAAGTGTATGGAGAAATTTTCCCTTTTATAAATGAGGAGATATAGTTGTTGGGTTGTGTCCCCTAACACATCTACTGTCCATTTATAGTGAAGGTAAAGGTTGCGTCCGAAAATTGAGATTCGGATCTGACCTTTACCGCCTATTGTAAATGGACAATGGATGTGTTGGGGGATGTAGTCGAATAACTGTATCCACTAACACCAAGCACTTCTTAAGAAATATCTAGCTACCCTTCACTAATGACAAAAATTGTTCTTAGTCGAAACGTTTGGTGTCAAAAGATTTGAGTATGTTCATATCCAATGAATGTTGAGTAGGTTGAGGGAATGCTCTATGAAGGGGTAGCTTAACAAAACCAAAACAAGTGGATAGAAGCTGAACAAAATCAGTGTTACCTAGACACTTTGCCTAGACTTGGTTTTGCGTGGTGACATGTGTCAATACTTAAAGACGTGTCGAAAATTGTACACATGTGGTCGATGCTTCGACAGTGTTTCATGGACACTGAGACGTGTTGGTATTTAGTACATGTCGGGATGTCTTGTACACAGAGCAAACTTCTTGGCATGACTATGCAAATAGTATTGTGAGTAGAATTATTGTGTGTTTGTGTGTACAATTTCTTTCTTTTGTGTATAAGCTACAACAGCATAGTGGTAGAACTCATGGAGTACAAAGACGATTTTGACGCGGATATTGTTGTGATATACAATTTCTTAATGTTTTGCACATAAGTTAATATAGCATATCGGTAGAATGTGCATAGTGTTTGAGCAAGAGGTTGCAGGTTAAACCTGCTGCTTGGCAACTATTTTATTTGAATAAGATAATGTTTGTATTATATATGACGTAATATCCTCTTGTGGCACTAAAAGTGGCAGGGTATTAGAGCTTAGCCTTCTTGCCTAGGATGTCTTAGGTTCATATTTGCTGCTAGATGACTTATTCATTCTAAATAAGATGGTGTTCTGTTATAGATAATTTAATATCCTCTTGGTACACTAGAGCCAAAAGTGGCGGAGTGGTAGGGCATACCGTACTTGTACATGAGGTTCAGTTTTCAAATTCCCTCAGTAACACGGCTTCTACACCCTGCATTTATTAAAAATAAAATTTAAATTGAAAGAAGAAATTTGTTAAAAAAAGGTTACTTTACTAGGACCAATTATGAGTTCACACCACCACATGATCTGTCATACTCTAATTGTAATAAAATGCAAAGCACTTACATAAAAAGTGGTGACGTAATTCGACATGTACGGTCGGTGTGTTCTCAAGTGTGAACAAGTGGTAACAAGCGACAACAAGCCAAAGGCAAGGTTTTTAGGTAACACTGCACTCGACCATACGGCTCGGGTGCCATAGTCACTGTTTAGAACCTAGATATATTTTTTATAAAGGTGTTTGACATTTTATTACCACAGAATGGCAAAGTCACATAGTAGAGTGAACTAATGTTTGATATATTGAAGTTCTGGGCAAATTACCTGTTTTTGGATCTTAATTTTAAATGTTTTTGCTCAAGTTCTTTTAATGCAAAACTCTTGCCTTTTAATGCAAAACGTTCTTTTTAGTGAGGAGACTTTTTGAGTTTTTGTCATTAGTGAGGGGTATATATATATTTGAGGAAGAGAAGGACATTTCATTACTTGTTGAAAAACAATTAATTCTCCAACCAAGTGATGTGTTACGTTTTATATATGTTGTCAATGTGGGTGTTGTCATTTTCTACAATAGTTAGTAAATGCTTTTATCTCGGCAAAAAATTTATTCTTTGGTGTTGATTAAATACCTAAAATGCCCGTAATAAACAAATTTCTTGTATAAAGAATAACCTTACCAAGCATCAAAAAATGTTGAGTAGGTTTTGTTAAGGCATCATAAAGGAAGTGGCTTAAAATCCTCTACACGCACTAGTCCACAGTTGATGTGATGCACTGGCAGCAAATTATTTATACTTTTCCATATTTGATATTTAAAAATTTTTAAAATAAAATTTGTGATTTTAAATATTGAAATGAAAATTGCTCCTTTATTTTTATTGAAAATAGAAAATGAAGGTAATTTGATATATTGAGTAATTTACTAGGAATATTTTTCATAAGAATACATTATTTTTCATATCCCTTGGTTTATGGTGGAAAGTGTTTCAAACAGTAAGGTTCCTTATTAAATAGAAAAAAATTAGATATTTTCATTCTATTACTTTTAAAATAAAATTTGAAAGTTAAAAATTTATTGTAATTGTTTAATAGGAAACTATGATGAGCGAATCTGGCTGGAGAGAGAGCATGGCCCAAAATTCCATGCCTTTGATGCCCTCTGTGAATTGGTAAAATATCCTTAAATAATAATAATTCATTATACAAGATAAAGAAATCAAGAGTGTTATCATTATTTATGAATAGAAAATTAACAAATGAGAAAAATTTTCTTTATCTTAATCCTACATGGATTTGTGTTCAGTCCAGCCAAATTTGTATTTTTATGCTTCAGTGATGTTGAATGGTTATCAATGCTGTCCTAATCCCCTCAAACTCTATTTCAAATAGGGAAAAAACATAAAATAAAGGGAAGTCTTAAATCCACTTGCAAGATGCACGTGTGTTGCATGCTTCTATTATTCTTATTCCCAACTCAACATGGGAGAATGATAAAAGACTTAGGCTGCAAGATGAGCATATAGTTACATCATGAGTTTTTGTCCCGAGTGATGGGCATCTTTTGCTTGATCTGTACAGAAATTCAAATGTCTTTCTGCTACTGTAAAATTAAATATCTTTGCTATGCCTTACTTTACAATGTTAAACTTTTCTTTTTTGGCAGTTTACATTGTTTCATCAATGTTGTAAAAATGGATGCATATATGTGTAAATAAATAAAGGAAGCAAAATTGGGGCTCAAAAAATACACACTTTGCAAGGTTGTTGGGTCTTGGGTTTATACAAGAGTCTATTTGGTGAAACACGAAATGAGAGTCAGCTAAATGATTGGTCTGTCTCCAAATGTGTTTTAAAGAAACACTAGAGATGAGTAGATTCATAAATTTGGCCTAAACTTTGGTCTAGTCTCCAGGGGTTTGGTGCTGCCTTGAAGTTCCGAATTGTAACGCTAGCCGAGTGCCATGTGATCATTAGCAAGTTGCCCCATACCTTGTCAAAAGTGTCGAGGCCTATTAAGAGGGCTGTTGCTTCTGCTTGAGAGGCATCTGAGAACACCTGGGATTTCTGAAAGCACCCCCTACTCCATGCTGCCCTGGATTGCAAGGGATGAAGAGGTGGTTAATGGACACTGTGGCATCCTTGCATATGATACACCTGTTGGGTATAAGAGTTGTTGGTGTTGTATATGGTCTATGGTTAGAGCTTTATCGGAGGTACCCAGCCAATTGAAAGCTTTTTACCGTGGAGGAGATAACGTGGAGCATGTTCTACGTGCATTTGAGGGGGGTCAATAAGGGCTTTATAAAGAGGTTGGAATGGGTAAGGGCCTTATAAAAGGAATAAACCAAGAAAATACTCATTCCCGGGCTCCAGATTACCATGTACTTTCTTTTAATTTGAGGGAGAGAAAATCTGCAGTGTCAGTAGCATGGATCGGAGATCAGTGTTCTCTTCCTTTTTTTACGTTAAATTGAAATTGAGGTGTCCATATAGTCCCACCAGCCAAATTCTCCATGATTATTGAGATAAGAGCATCGGGATCAGTTCATCGGATGCAACATGGGATAGTCTGGGCTGGGGTATATGTGGTCCACAGTGGTCATGCCTATCCAAATGTCTCTCCAAAGTCTTGTTTGGTTTTTTATCCTAAAAAATCATTTGCGTTTGTGGAAATCGGAGAAGACTTAATCGATCCCTTTCCAAGCCCCAAGTAATTTCTGGTGGAGGTTATTGGGCCTTTGATTAGGAATCCTGTTGATTCTGTGCCATATCTATGAGCTATGACATTGCACCACAGCTAGTTCCTGGTGGTAGACTGGTAGGCAAAACGCCGCCACCACTTTCGGAGTATGCACTATTAGCTTCTTTTGGATGTTTGATTTCTAGCCCCCTTTATGTTAAAATGTTAAGTGACTTACTATGTTATTGTATCATAATATCCAAGAGTTTAGAGGTTGTTAATTATTTAGTTATTACGAATAGTTGCTGTTATTCTCAAAAAAAATAGTTGCTATTGGACCACTGTGTACTGCTTGAGAAGTGAAATGAATGGCTTCTAGATATCCATTTTGTATTAGTACTATCTTGCCTCATTGGTAATACTGTTTTCTTGTCCTTTTTCCTTTTGGGGGTTTCATGCCTAAATTTCAATTCGCTCTTCTGATTGTATGCTCTCATCCACTTTATCATCATTTGTCAGGATATGGGCATACAGGACCCAGAGTTTGTTGAATTGGTCAACAAAATTGAGGGACTAGAACAGAAGTTAGTTGCTCATCCGCTTCATAAGGTACTCCTGTTATTATCAGTGCTTGATGAAAATTTCCATGCTTCGTAGTTTTAAGTTTTCTTTTTTTCTCCTGCTGGCTTTTGATCGTCGGTTCTTATTACTTGAAGTGATTGCGCGTACTAAGATATGCATATTTTTATAGTCCATTCAAGACGAGAAACATTTCAAGACTTTCCAAAGGAAAGCACAGGTGAATCATGAGATTCAGCAACTCAAATCTAAGATGCGGGATTCGCAGGTAATTTTAGTTTTTTGTTGGTATCTTTAAATGGACTCGTTCTATGATTGGCCATCTGTTTACTGGTTATCAAATATAATACCATTTGAAACTCTAAAGCAGGATCCTGAACAGCTCTTTAATCAGGTGATTGACTTTCCTTGGGATTTCTAAACATGGTGTGGAATATCTGGATTGTCCTGGATTAAAATTATCTAGTTATGGAAGGTTTATTGTTTCATAGTCAAATTGTATTCTTGTGTTGTCCTGAACCCTGGATCATGCCCTTACAGAATGGGGGCTGAGTGAGTCATTGTCGTGGCATAAGTTATCAAACTTTGAGATTAGCAAATAAACACGTATAATATGAAGTTTTACTTGGATATTCTTGGTGTTTTACTCCCTTTCTTCTAACCATGAAGCAACTATGATGTGGAACGTGTATGCTGAAGGAAATTTCAAAAAAAAAGAAACGATACTGTATGCTGAAGGATCGAATGTTTTTTCCTTGGGGATTCTCTCTAGTCTTTGTGTACTGGTTTTAATTTTATCAAAAATTGCCCACGATTAATTATGAAATACTAGGAAAAAGATTGTAATACCATGATCTTGCAACTTGCAATCAAACATGTCTAGAATTGCTCTCTGACGATTTTATGTCACATGTTTTGTTGACAGTTGAATTTGGTTTCTTCTTATGGCTTTGAAAATATTGGGTTTTATGATATTTTTAGGAGGCTTGGATGATGATGATAATGTTACTTTTGGGCAGTTACAGCATGTTGAGTTTGAAAAAAAAATAGTTCCATTTTCTTCCATGTTTATGGGCTTGTAATGATTTGCCTCCTTTGATCAGATCCAAAAATTCAGAGATGAGTTGAGAAATCGTGCACGGGTGTTAAAGAGGCTTGGCCATATTGATGCTGATGGTGTTGTTCAACTGAAGGGTCGGGCTGCCTGCTTGATAGATACTGGTGATGAACTGCTTGTTACCGAGCTAATGTTCAATGGTAAGTTTAATAACTTAATGTTAACAAGCTCTTGAAGATATGTTTGCTGTTTAAGTTTTATTCACAGATTGACATAATGCTTGCTTAGGTACATTTAACGAACTTGACCATCATCAAGTTGTGGCTTTGGCCAGCTGCTTCATTCCTGGGGATAAATCTAGTGAGCAGATACATTTGAGAACTGAGCTTGCAAAGCCATTACAACAGCTTCAAGACAGCGCAAGAAGAATTGCTGAGGTTTATTGACGTGATAATGATATGGGTTCTCATGTTTCTTAAAACGCAATAATTTGGGTTCTCATTTATCTCGTAAATTTTTTAAAATTAATTGTAATATGAATGGTTGTGACTTTATTGAATGCAATGCAGATTCAACGTGAATGCAAGTTGGAAGTGAACGTGGACGAGTACGTGGAATCAACTGTACGGCCATATTTGATGGATGTTATCTACTGTTGGTCCATGGTTAGTAAGAATCATAATTAATAAGGTTATGATGTGGATCTACTCCTTTTATGTTTTCATGTAGTCGTTTCCTTTTGTCTCTCAAACCACCATGCTTACTACTTTATAGGGTGCAACTTTTTCCGAGGTGATTGAAATGACTGATATTTTTGAGGGGAGCATTATCAGATTGGCGAGGAGATTGGATGAGTTTTTGAACCAGGTGATTTTGATCAATTTCAGTTCTTTATTCTTGTAAATAAATGCATTAAAACTGCACAGTACTTGCTATGTATCTTCGGAAGCAAATGTATGTGCTTTAGATGGACTGGAGCACATCATTAGAAGCATGCCTTTTTTTAATCTCCAAACCATCCACCAGAATATTTTAAATGCTCAAAAGTGCATTAAATTGAACATATTCTTACTAAACTACACTTGCTGATCATTGCCAATCACCATTTATCTTTGGTACGAGGATGTTGCAATTACTTGATATCTGACAGCTTGGGGTATATCACAAAGTTTGAAAAGTTATCTTTGGGACTTCGAGCGTGGTTAATAGCACATCTCAGCTGCCAGATTTCACATCCTAGGACCCAAAGTAATTGTTACCTTGTACCAAACTTATTGTATACTTTCCATTTGTAATTCTGCAAACTGGCGGTATTTCTAAGCTACAATTTATGAATAGTGGTGACGGTAGAGGATAGGTTTCCATAGTCCAACGTCTCTAGTTCCATGTAACCTTGTCAAATTTTTTTTTATGAATATTGGTGATTTTGTAGCTTCTATTGAAATGAAGATATGTAAAGTTTAAGTGGTGGTCGATTTCTATTGGTGCAGTTGAAAGATGCAGCTCATGCTGTGGGGGAGGTGGACCTAGAGAACAAGTTTGCAGCTGGTAGCCAAAGCCTTAGGCGTGGCATCATCTTTGCCAACTCTCTTTACCTGTAAGGTTGTGTTCATTCCCATGCACGGTTTCTCCATTTCATTATCTGTTTGCCTCTCTAGTTTTCAATCTCAATGGAGAAATATATTGTACGGAAATAAGCCTTCATTTATGAATAGTTAGTTATCAAAAGAAGAAAGAAGCCTTCATCTTTATCCCATGTACTTCTATTTGGCTCATACTCTATAAAGGGAATTTTTTCTGTGTTTTTGTTTCTTTCACCATAGGTGTTTCCAGTCTGTGTGTGACAGACACATGAGTTGTTTTGCTCTCTCTAAGGAAGTGAAGCAGAAAAAAGGATGGGAAAAAAAATAGGTGAGGTTGGATTCTTTTTTTTTGGGGGGGGAAAGGGGGGGGGGTTTGGGTTTTCTGGGTGTCAAACAATGGTGTATTTGTGACTAGGTCAAACAATGGTGTATATGTGACTAGGCTAAAGCTCGAGTTAACCAAGATGTCAAAATGAACCAATGGGAAGTGGCCCTGAGCTCGAAAAATATAAAAGCTCAAGTTCTTATTTTCTCCTTTTATCCTCTCTTTCTCTCGCTTTAGGTTAACAACTAAGTGATTGATGGAAAATAGATTTGGAGGTTCATTTTTCCATGGACTGTAATGGGGAACAGATTTGGCCACCTATCATTTTCTAATCAGCTAATTTTTGGTTGAAGCCCTAAGCAATCAAATCAAATCAAAGCACACTTCGAAAATTCACTAGAAGAGGTTTTTCGATATCTTGACTTTGAGATGTGTAGATGTGAATAAAAATGGATTTCAAGTTTGAAAAATAGTGCACCTTGTAATGCATTATCTGGGCCATCAATTTTCAATATTTTCACGTGTATATAGATTTGTTTGATGTATACTATTTATTTAAGCTTTAAATTTTATAATTAGAGATGAAAATAAATTTTCAGGCCATTACAAAGATTTTTGCCACGGGAAATTCATCTTTGAATGCTATTCAGAGTTACACGTTGCTTTGGTTGTTTATGGCCTCAACCTTGTACCAACCGCACCTTTTTACTGCTCTTGAGGGAGCTCCCTTAGGTAAATATTAGGCTCAAACTTTGGGGATGTAATATCTTGTCTTCAACTTAGTACCAACTTCAAAATAATAAAAAAAAAAAATAGAAAAGAAATTATAGCGCACTTTATATGCCTGAATAACGGGTTATGATTGAACGGAGACCGTCCAACATTGGGTTGCCCTGGAAGTCAGAGCAAGTGTTTAATTTGTTAAGATTCAAAATTTTCAGAAAATGATATCAAAGTTTCTGGTTGAATAAATCCTCCCAGTAGCTCTTTTATGAGTAAATGTACGAGTGTGGACTATGGTATTTGTACCCTTAGCTTGTTACCTTGTAGTTGTGTTGCCCAACTTTTTTAACATTCAAATTGGCTGTTGTCGTTTTCAATCAAGGATCGTCTGTGATTTATTAAACCTAATAGCCAAATACGCCCAACTATCATTCGCCAAAGTTGTATGGGTTTTCCTAGTTAACTACCTTTATTGTTACTTCCACCCAATTTTGACGCTATTGTGTCATTTAGATCTGGTTTTTTGTCAGCTATTTTTTGTGCTTAATTTAACTGAATAGCCATATTGGTTTGGCCAAACTTTTCATCATCCAAATAGGGGAATAGGGTTGACAACCTCCATGGTGATGAACTTGAAGGGGCAAAAAGAAAAAAGGAAAGTTGCTCCTTAAAAAGTAGTTGAATTTGTAGTGTTCTTTGACCAATGCATTTCAATTCTTAAAGACCATCAAATCTGTGTTGTTAGCAAAAATATATTCTACTCCCGCCAATAAAACCCCAATTAAATTACTTTTAGTATCCCAAATATTGGAGATATAACCTTATAGATTAACCTCTATAGAAAATGAAGTATATGCAATTAAGCTCTTTATTTTTTATATAATGGTTTATAATCATCATTGACGATTAGATTTGAAACCTGATGGTTGTGGATGGGTCATTCTTTGGACACGAAGTCAAAACAAAATCTGTCAAATATTGTGGCATGTTTTCACTTATTGAATTTTATATCCAATAGCTGACTATGATATCTTTGTACAGAAAATAAATTGTCTTGTAGTAGAGAATCCCAATAGAAAATTTCTTAATTGTAACCTCTAAGCACTTAGAAAAATAATGTCTGAAGTGTTGGAAAATTGATATTTTATTTTTTCAAACTCATTTTTTTTTTCAAGAATAATCATCTAGTAATGCTTAGTTGTTTCCCAAAATTTCAGATTGACTTAGTGAAATGAAATAAATATGCTCCCGAGGGAGCATAAATAGTATGCATCCTCATGTTGTTAAAGCTCTGGGTTTCTAGTGATTTAGAATAGAAAAATGTTTTGATAGGGCTGCAGCGTTATCATCAAAATAAGTACCTCACCTTAAAACTCATTGAAAATAGTACGTTCTAACATCATAAAACCTTCAAATTAATTATCTTTGCCTTCACCATTATAGTTATGAAAAAAAAGAAAAAGAGGAGGATTTTAAATCCCAAAAATAGTGTACATTATAACAAATTATCTAGACCATCTATTTTGTTCTAAAAATAAATGTTCGTAGATCCACAAGATCTCTATATTTTTTGAACTTCAAACTTCATGAGACGGTGTTAAAAAGTGGATTTTAAAGTCATCATAAAGGTTTCTAATACCCAGAGAGAGAATTCGAGGTGAGGCTTTACTTAGTTTTCATAGAGCCTGGGGATACTGCTGCTGTAAGCGAATAGAACATGTCTCAGGTCTTAAGACCATATTCTTATCCTCCAAGTGGGGCGAATATGCAAGCAAGCAAGCAAGCTTTTTCTCGAATAAGACAAGAATTGATTGATGGGAAGTGTATCACACGCCAATGGTGTTTGGAACATGGAGGGACGGTGGAGATTTACCCTCCACATACCATATACAGCATGTTTCTACTACCATTGTTGTACCCTGGGAGATTTTGTGTGCATTACCATTTTCATCGATACCTACAGACCAGAAAGTGTTCCCATTTCCATTGGAACCGAGAGATCAGACTATTCCCATTTGCACGGAGATATATATTCCATTGAGACCACGATAATCCGGAGAGAGACTTCCATTGAAACCCAGAGAGTGCATTTAGAAAGATTTGAGGGATTGGAACCTGGAAATCAGTATTCACATTTCCGTTGCAACCGAGAGAGAGCCCATGAGATTCAGGGAGAGGGACGTGCATTGGAATTGGAATCCAGAGAGAGCATTCCCATTGAAATCTAGAGAGAGAGATCTCCTTGAGACCATGAGATCGAGAGAGAGAGAGAGAGAGAGATTGTTTCACATTGTGGTCCATTTCGCTCATTTGAGAACTTGTGCTTTGATACAAATTGAAAGCAGGGCAGGCAAAATTAAAGAATGCCTCGCCCTATCAGTATCCACTATAGAGACACCATACCACAAGAAATCCAAAAAAATACAGCATTTAACAATGACAAGGGCCAATAAAAATCACAAGTCCAACATCAAATTGACCTTGTTAAGTCAGCAAGATGATATTAAGAAATTGAAGGGAAAATAATAAAACAGTGATGAAGGCCACCCATGTATTTCTCTTTCATTTTAACCTTAAATGCAGAATTTCAGTCAGCAGATAAAAAAAAATGTGATCTCTCTCTCTCTCTCTTCTAAAATCATTCTCTCTGTCTAAGTTATTTTCTAACATCAATACCTCTCTTTAGCTTCTATTCTAACATCAATCTCTCACTCCCTCTATCTCCCTCCTAGTAATCTGTCTCAAAATATTGAGTCCAGTTTTTCTCTATATTTTAGTTGTTAAATTTTTTGTGTTGAGGTCAGGAATCAAGGATAAGGATCTTGGGGCTTTCAGGGATGGGTAGGTGGTGATGGATGTGAGTGAATTGAGGATTGATGGGTAGGTGGGTGCCAGTGGCTAAAGGAATTGGAATGCCTTTTGTCATCTTTCCCACCACTTTCCTCACCTCCCTTGCCAACTCTATTACCATGTCTTCCTCGTGACCTGTTTCACAACAACCCATCACTTCTCTCTCTAAAATTTCTTTCCTTCCGAAACAAAAGCTATAAAGAGAAAATAATCTCTCTCCTCTCAAATATCTTTTCTTTTTTTTTTATAAAAAGAAAAAATCTTGAGAGAAAATAAATCTCTACCCCCTTTCTATCTAGAGAGAGGAGGCTCATACCTATGTCAAACAAAGCCTTCTCCAACATGAACAGGTAGTCTCTGTTGTTTCCACAAGGACCAGATGCTGTTGCAATTTGACTGCAAATCCAAATAGGGAGAAGTGAGAAATTAAATACAGTAAATTTCTTTTGGAGATTTAATATATTTGTTTCATTAGGCCAGGTTTCAAAATTCGAATTGTCCTAACAGAAAAAAAAAAAAATGATATGGAAATGCACCTACATACCTTGCCATCTCTTTCATCGGGGCTGGACCCAAGAAATATTTATTCTTTACCTTGTCTGGAGTCGATGTAAATCTGAGAGAAAAAGAAAACTATTTATTTTAAATAAGAATCTAGAAAATTCTGAAAAAAAAAAAAATATTCCCATTTTTTGATTTGATTAGAAATAAAAAAGGGATCAGTGTTCATACACTAAGACTTCTGTCAAGGTTGGCTCCAATGTATCTCCTTCCTCCTGAATTCCCAAAAAAAGGAAAAAGATAATATAGCGTATTTAGAAACAGGGAAAAATAAGGAAAGACATGATCTAGCAAACGAAATTAGCAAAAAAATGTCCCCCAAAAAGAAAAACAATATAAAGAGTTTTTTTTTGCTTTTTTTTGGGATGGATTTTGAGGGCAAGCAATTCTACCTTGTAAAAATCAACAAAAGTCTTGCAGTCATATTCACATTCTCTCCTCTCCAAATACTGCACCAAAAGAAATAGAATCCGCCATTAAGTTCTAGAGAGAGAGACACACACACACCTTGGACATAAGGAAAGTATCTAACTAGAGAGAGAGAGACGTACCTCCAAGGCTGCTCTCTCCTTTTCAGGGCATCCTTTTACACAATATGCGACCCCCCACTGTGGAAAATTACATTTTTCATTGTATAAATCTATCAAAATATTTGAGGCCTAATAAGGAGGAATATTGATGCAAAAAGGTAAGGACTTAAAAACTTACGCATATCGCTCCTTTTGTGGTCTCTAAGGTGCAAGTTCTTGCTGGCCTTTCTGGTGTTCCTCTGTGATCTATGCAAGCTGAGAAATAAAAAGTCACTTATTACTATGATCAATACCTTTCTTTTCTTTGTTTTAGGAGAGAAGAGAGAGAGAGAGAGAGAGAGAGAGAACGCAGATGAATGCTCACCAAGATCAAACACGCGCTTATAATCCTTGATGAATCCTACAATTTTCTCATCAAATATAAAGCCTGGGTTCCACACCAAAGAACCATAGCCGAAAACCCAAAGCACCATTTTCCTCCTTTTTCTTCTTCTCCCTCACTGCAACAAACCAAAACCACGATTATATATAGATTCAAATAAACACTGAAAACCACGCCCACATGGTTTGCGTTTTCACTAAGTATTCAGTACTACATTACAGCTAATTACTAAATAAATAAATGAATAAATAATTGCAGAAGATCAAATGTATTAGACGTGCTAGTAAACTAGTCCTCCCGAGTCGAATGACGACCTCGAGTTGATGTTAAGAACTCAGAGAATTGGGGTTGAATTGCTTGACTCTGGATCGATTATTTTTAAGGATGCAGTTTCTATAAGAAATAGGCCTTATCAAAATAAGGCAAAGCCTAGCTTGAAAAATCTCTAGGCTAGCACTAAAATCTATTTCCACTTCAGATTATGAAATTTGTGGCTTAAAAAACGGTAGAATGTTTCTTGTAGATCCCTAAACACTTAAAAAGGACGGAGTAGATAATATCTTATTATATACACTATTTTTAGGACTTGGAAATTTTTTTTTTTCACAATAATGTTGACGATGATTTAAACGTTTTCCGGCACTGAAACTAAAAATTCTTGAGGCTTTACTTCTTTCCGTAAAACCTTGGCCCTAATTTCAAATAAAGTCAGAGCACATTAACCATTTTCTATAAAACAAAGAATCAACTCGCTCCATCAAAGGACATTACTGGTTAATTTCTAAAGTTCACACCAGAAGGGCAAAGTGCAATATCTTCTTCCCTCTCTCCTTCTTAGAGGGAGAAACTCGCCTAAAAAAAAGTAGAATTGAGCTCTATCTCAAGTTCAGAAGAGAAAAAAAAAAAAAAAAGCTCTCTCCATGAAGTTCGTCCCAATCTTCAGAAAGATTATGGGGGCAAAAATGATATTACGAGATGAGGCAACTCAATATATGGCGAAATACAAGGGGGGATAGACATAGAGAGAGGATACATGTGTCCTTTGAAAAACCCACATTCATCATATACTATGTTTTTCTTGGTGTTTTACAAAATAGCAAAAAAATAAAAAAGGGAGGGACATATAAATCATTAAATCTATCATCTTCTTCAAAAGCTCGAGCCCCCATTGAAAGCTTAGAGAGAGAGAGAGAGAGAGAGAGAGAGAGAGAGAGAGAGAGAGAGA
>NW_006499801.1:3732727-3750782 GCF_000471905.2 Amborella trichopoda
CATGGATTACAAAACATTCGATCATAGATTACAAAAAATTCTATCATGGGTTAACAAAAAAAAAAAAAAACAAAAAATTTGATAATGGATTACAAGAAAAAAAACAAACATTTCGATCATGGATTACAAAAAATTCTATCATGGGTTACAAAAAAAAAAAAAACAAAAAATTTGATCATAGATTACAAAAAAAAAAAAACAATTCGATCATGAATTACAAAAAAATCGATCAAGTATTACAAAAAAATCTATCATGGATTACAAAAAAAATTCCGTACGGGACTCGCTGATTCACTATATGGACTCGCCGATTCCCGTACAGTGAATCGGCGAGTCACTGTGCAGAATCGTCCGGTTCTCTCTAGAACCGGACGATTCCCCTTTTTTTCGCCGATTCGATTCATCCATGGCGATTCCCGAGTCGAACCGGGCGAGTCCGGTTCGACTCGGCGTTTTTTTAAACACTGCTTGAAAGCATGAAACTTCTATGGAGGACGATGAAAAGAATTATAAGTAGGATGGAGAGAGTAACAATCATCTCTTTTTGCATTGCCCTTACTTAATGCTATTTTTGGGATCGGATAAGATGCATAACTAGATGGAATTGGATTAGGGAAAGCTTTCTATGTTCTGCCTATAACATAGTAGTTCTCTCCACCCCCTACCATCCAGCCGTCTGTTTGTTATCAAGAGAGTCACTCACCATTTGATCTTAGATCCGACATCTCAAAGTATTTTATTTTTAGTTTTTTTAATACAAATTTTTTGAATATAAATGGTATGTGCCATCTTCTCATTGGGGCACACCTATAAAAAATATTAGTAATAATTTTTTTATAAAAAACAATGACCAAAATACCCCTTGAAGCTTTTAGGGGTATTTTAGTCATTTTATTTGAGTGAAAATATTTTTTTTATATTTTTTGTTAGTACGAGTTTAATAGAGGAATGGACATCCAAAATTTGGTGTTAAAATAATTTATAGAAAAAATTAAAAATAAAACAGTATAAAGATGTGACATGGTGACTGGGGCAACCTTAAGGCTGGATGAAGAGAAGACAGAACTTCCATATTGTAGCGGGAGGGAGAGGATAGAATTTCTGAAGTGCAGAGGGAACATGGAAAGCTTTTCCAATTGATTATGCCAGGTAACATAAAACAATTACTTGCCTATTTCTTTTCACGACCTTTTCGACCACGTGGAAATTTATATATCTACCTTGTGAGCGCCATGGGAAAGAAAGAAACGCTAGAACTATTATAGAAGGGTCTGGAACCGCAAAGCTTAGTAAGGACTATTCTGACTTCGGTGGTCCATTGAGCGAAGGCAATTCCAGAGTTCTCGACTTCCCCAAAGAATTTTTTTAATTGATTTTGCTGAACTGCTTGTGATTAGGATCAGGAAAATTGCACGGTCCACTAGATGGGAATCTCCTGTTGAAAGGTTGTTTAAGTGAAAGAAAGACGAATGTGATATTGTCGGGAAAATTTTTTTTTTTCAAAGATCGCTTACAAGTAGTCTTATTACAATAACTTTTGCTTCAAATAAAATAAAACTAACAAATCCAAGATTTTGAAAAACTTGATGCCAGTATACTTTTAATCAAAGAAAATATCCACAATTCTTATGCTTGAGAATATAAAAATAATATAATTCAATATAACAAGAATCTTATGCTTGGGAATATAAAAACAATATAATTAAATATAGTAAGAAACAAAAAAGGGAATTTCGGAGATTACCTTAACCGGGCTTATTACACCCATACCGAGTCACCACCATCCGATGGCGCGAGATCAATGATCAACCTTCAATCTCAATCAGGAAAACAAGTTTAGGCTAAGCCAAGCCAATAGAACATGAACCCTTTTGATCACAAACTCAAACTCTAGGTGAATTTTCTTAGCAACCTAGTTTGAGAGAGATGAATTTTTTTTTTGCTATACCCTACAACCCTAAGCCATAAATCTATAGTTGAGAGATGGGAAAGAGAAGAATCCTATAGCCTAAGTCCTTAGCCATTTTTTACAATGTGGGAGAGAGATCCAAGATGAGAGAGTTGGGCGTGCCCCTTTTGGGCTTTTATAAGTGAGAAACTTTCTTAGGAGAGAGATATAAAGATAAGGTATAAAGATTTTGAATAGAGACAATCATTTTTTATAGCTTTAAACAATATTAAGATTTTCATTAGCTTGTCTCTTTTTGTGAGATTGAATATGAACCATTGATCTGGTCACTTGTGTGGTGAGAGATTTGAGCCATCAATTCTATAGATGCGTCATCAACATTATGAAAGGTACTAGAACCTTTATGTCCCTTTTTCTTTTTGACCATTATCTCATCAATATAAATCAAATAAAATAACACTAATCATAATGTTGTGTTTTATCCAAAAATATGCACAAGCTTTTTAAAAAATTTACTCAAATCTTCTTTAACCACTTATCCCATAAAAGATAGGAAACCTCTAACAGTGGAGCGTGCCACCCCATGGGAATTGGAAGCCTCATGTGGTGGCTTTGTTGCCCCCATCAATTTAGGGCCCGGTGGGCCCATGTGCACAATAGCCCAAATGCTATTTTTAAATATTTAAAATCAATAAATAATTTAGAATTAATTTGAATATTTAAAACATTAAAAATCAATATCTCCATTTTTATAAATCCAAAATTTTATAAATAAAATATCAAGAGATCTAGAAAAAATCAAATAATGATTCTCAAATCATATAATCATAAAATAAACACAATTAAATTCATTAGATGGGATAATGATCCATATGGTCTAGGAATAAATAATTTGGGGCACTACACCTTCAACTGTAGACTACGGTCCACACTTGTTTTATCACCTGACACAGTATTTCCCATGACCCACAATCTATGTTGGGGCTCATTAGTGGGTCATCAAAGTCTGGCCGATGAGCCAAGAGGTCACAATTCCAGTCTGTAGATTTCAAGTTCTCCCCTAGAGACATGTCAAGGTCACCTAGACTTGATGCGACTACAATTCCTATGGCGCATAAGGGTATCTCTTGCACAAGCATAAGCTTCACCCTGAAAGAGACCAAATTGCCCTTGTTTATGATTGAGCAATTTGAATAAGCTAAGAGTATTTTGGTAATTTAATCTCTTTAAGTGTCTAAGACGGAATAACTCATTATCATCCAAGTCTCCTCCCAATTATTTAGGGTTTGAGACAAATTAACTAATACCCCTTATCTTTCAGTGTTAGCAACAACAATTGCCAAATGATGATAATATTAATGGTTATTCAATGTTAGTAATATGAAATACACTTTTCTATCCTAAACCCTCGTTCTTTTTTCTTAATCCTGAACAATCAGGGGTATTACCATCATTTATGGAGCTACATTTCTAAAATTTTCTTACAAAATCTAGGTACACATCTTGAACAGAGGCAATTTGGTCATAGTTTTTATAGGACTTCTTAAAGTAGTACATGAGGGAAATGAAAAAAACGTAAGTATCTTAATATTACATTGGATGATTTTGCCATCTTAATGTTTTTCTAAAATGATTTGACCATTTAATTGATATTTTCATAAAAATTAGTTTTTTCACATTTATAAATAACTGCCTTACTTTATTGAGTTGCTAGGAAATACATGTGAAAGGAAAGTATATATTGTATATTTAGTTAATATGGAATGTGTATATTTTAATCTGTAATTTGGGAAAAGTATATACAATATATGATAAGTCTGAGTATAATATAGAAATCTATGATTTATTTCTATATCTTCTCATCTATAATTTGTTTATAAAAGACAAGTCTGTACATTCATATGATCAATGGATACAAAGAGTCTCTTCAGAGAAACCTGAGACTCCTTCATGGTATCAGAGCCATATTCATCTTTGTTATGTCCATTCATCATCTGAGCTCGCACCTTAGATCTGAGCTCGCACCTCAGATCTGAGCTCTCTGTCGAGTCGTGTTTCAACTCTCTGACATGTCCTTTCTGTCGAGTTGTGTTTTAACTCTTTGATCTGTCTATGTGCCAAGTCCTGTTTCGACTTTTTGATTTATCTCTCTACCAAGTCGTGTTTCGACTATTTGATTTGTATGATCTCCTCCACCACTTCTCCTGTCTTCTTTTTTTTTACAAAGATCAATTATTATATTAAATTAGAAAGAAATTACAGTATCAAAGGCCAGAGTCTCCAATAAGAAAGTACCCCCTTTTGCAAGGGAATCAGCCAACACATTGGCATCCCTATTAACATACACACAAGAGATAAAAAAACAACACGAAATATCCCATATTTCTAGCAACATTGACCGCAGTGCCCACAGTGACCTAGTCTTCTTGTTACACCAATTAGTGACGTTAAGGGAATCCCCTTCGATAATAACATGCTGCCCTATATTTCTGGCCACCAAGAGTATTAAATCATGGAAAAGGGCCTGAAGTTATGCGAAATTAGCCGTTCTATTACCGTGGGGGCCTGCCTAAGAGAAGATAACCGTTCCATTCCAATCACGGACCATTCCTGTGAAATCAGCCAGTCCAAGGTTTCCCAGAGAACTGCCATAAAAGTTAAGTTTAAATACCCCCTGCAATGGAGCAGTCCATCTTCCTTTGGGCTTGCATTTGAAGAAGTCCAACCGAAAAAGAATATGTAAACCCTTTCAAGAAGAGCTAACAAGGCTGAACACTCAGCAGAAAGAGAATATGAAATTTTGTTATACGGAAGAATTATATTCCAAACAACTTGTTTATCTTTCCTTTCAAAATAATCAAAGATGAGAGCATTAGGATTTGACATCTTCCAAAAAACCATGGGGAATATATATGTCAAGGGGGAAGGTCCTAACCATTTGTGATGCCAAAAATATATGTAACGACCATCACTTAAACCCCAACAATTAATTGATATTTTCATAAAAATTAGTTTTTTCACATTTATAAATAACTGCCTTACTTTATTGAGTTGTTAGGAAATACATGTGAAAGGAAAGTATATATTGTATATTTAGTTAATATGGAATGTGTATATTTTAATCTGTAATTTGGGAAAAGTATATACAATATATGATAAGTCTGAGTATAATATAGAAATCTATGATTTATTTCTATATCTTCTCATCTATTATTTCTTTATAAAAGACAAGTCTGTACATTCATATGATCAGTGGATACAGAGAGTCTCTTCAGAGAAACCTGAGACTTCTTTAAGGTATCAGAGCCATATTCATCTTTGTTATGTCCATTCATCATCTGAGCTCGCACCTTAGATCTGAGCTCGCACCCCAGATCTGAGCTCTCTGCCGAGTCGTGTTTCGACTCTCTGACATGTGTATTTTAACTCTTCGATCTGTCTATGTGCCAGGTCCTGTTTCGACTTTTTTATTTGTCTCTCTACCAAGTCGTGTTTCGACTATTTGATTTGTATGATCTCCTCCACCACTTTTCCTATCTTCTTTTTTTTTTTTTTTACAAAGATCAATTATTATATTAAATTAGAAAGAAATTACAGTATCAAAGACCAGAGTCTCCAATAAGAAAGTACCCCCTTTAGCAAGGGAATCAGCCAACACATTGGCATCCCTATTAACATACACAAAAGAGATAAAAAAACAACACGAAATATCCCATACTTCTAGCAGCATTGACCGCAGTGCCCACAGTGACCTAGTCTTCTTGTTACACCAATTAGTGACGTTAAGGGAATCCCCTTCGATAATAAAATGCTGCCCTATATTTCTGGCCACCAAGAGTATTAAATCATGGAGAAGGGCCTGAAGTTTTGCGAAATTGGCCGTTCTATTATCGTGGGGGCCTGCATAAGAGAAGATAACCGTTCCATTCCAATCACGGACCACTCCTGTGAAACCAGCCAGTCCAAGGTTTCCCAGAGAACTGCCATGAAAGTTAAGTTTAAATACCCCCTGCAATGGAGCAGTCCATCTTCCTTTGGGCTTGCATTTGAAGAAGTCCAACCGAAAAAGAATAGATAGGTTTTTCCCGACGTTAACTTCAGAGATATCACTCCATGCCTTCGTGATGGATAGATAAAGCCATATTGAGTGTAAAATTTTCCTAATAACATTCTCAAAAGGCAATCCTACCCCATCAGAAGTTCTTCTATTCCTCTTCTTCCACACCTCCCACTAGATTACCCCTGTTTCAATTTGTCAAATCATAGAACCAACCTTTGGGAGAGAAGGAATTGACAAGTTAGCAAGAATACCTTCCACCTTTGAAGGCAGAACCATTGTAATCCCAAGCTGACTAAAAAACCAATTCCAAATCCGGGAGGTAGAGCAGCAATGGAGAAATAGATGGGCACCAGTTTCACTATCCTCCTTGCATAACAAACAAATATTTGGCATAATATTTCCCCTCTTAATAAGATTATCAACAGTTAAAATCTTATTTTGAATTGCCAGCCAAAGAAAGGCTTGTACTTTGAGAGGTACATGCCATTTCCAGACAACAGCAACCTCAGACATAGTCCATCGCCATCGGTCATGAAACAGAAAATGATACATCGATCTAACTGAATACTCACCATCCTTATCAATGTCCCAAACAAACTCATCAGTAGCATTACTAGGTATGTAAACCCTTTCAAGAAGAGCTAACAAGGCTGAACACTCAGCAGAAAGAGAATATGAAATTTTGTTATACGAAAGAATTATGTTCCAAACAACTTGTTTATCTTTCCTTTCAAAATAATCAGAGATGAGAGCATTAGGATTTGGCATCTTCCAAAAAACCATGGGGAATATATATGTCAAGGGGGAAGGTCCTAACTATTTGTGATGCCAAAAATATATGTAACGACCATCACTTAAGCCCCAACAATTAATTGATATTTTCATAAAAATTAGTTTTTTCACATTTATAAATAACTGCCTTACTTTATTGAGTTGTTAGGAAATACATGTGAAAGGAAAGTATATATTGTATATTTAGTTAATATGGAATGTGTATATTTTAATCTGTAATTTGGGAAAAGTATATACAATATATGATAAGTCTGAGTATAATATAGAAATCTATGATTTATTTCTATATCTTCTCATCTATAATTTGTTTATAAAAGACTAGTCTGTACATTCATATGATCAGTGGATACAGAGAGTCTCTTCAGAGAAACCTGAGACTTCTTCATGGTATCAGAGCCATATTCATCTTTGTTATGTCCATTCATCATCTGAGCTCGCACCTTAGATCTGAGCTTGCACCTCAGATCTGAGCTCTCTGCCGAGTCGTGTTTCGACTCTCTTACATGTCCTTTCTGTCGAGTTGTATTTTAACTCTTTGATCTGTCTATGTGCCAGGTCCTGTTTCGACTTTTTGATTTATCTCTCTACCAAGTCGTGTTTCGACTATTTGATTTGTATGATCTCCTCCACCACTTCTCCTGTCTTCTTTTGTTTTTTTTTTTGACAAAGATCAATTATTATATTAAATTAGAAAGAAATTACAGTATCAAAGGCCAGAGTCTCCAATAAGAAAGTACCCCCTTTAGCAAGGGAATCAGCCAACACATTGGCATCCCTATTAACATACACACAAGAGATAAAAAAACAACACGAAATATCCCATATTTCTAGCAGCATTGACCGCAGTGCCCACAGTGACCTAGTCTTCTTGTTACACCAATTAGTGACGTTAAGGGAATCCCCTTCGATAATAACATGCTGCCCTATATTTCTGGCCACCAAGAGTATTAAATCATGGAAAAGGGCCTGAAGTTATGCGAAATTAGCCGTTCTATTACCGTGGGGGCCTGCCTAAGAGAAGATAACCGTTCCATTCCAATCACGGACCATTCCTGTGAAATCAGCCAGTCCAAGGTTTCCCAGAGAATTGCCATGAAAGTTAAGTTTAAATACCCCCTGCAATGGAGCAGTCCATCTTCCTTTGGGCTTGCATTTGAAGAAGTCCAACCGAAAAAGAATAGATAGGTTTTTCCCGACGTTAACTTCAGAGATATCACTCCATGCCTTCGTGATGGATAGATAAAGCCAGATTGAGTGTAAAATTTTCCTAATAACATTCTCAAAAGGCAATCCTACCCCATCAAAAGTTCTTCTATTCTTCTTCTTCCACCCCTCCCACTAGATTACCCCCTTTTCAATTTGTCAAATCATAGAACCAACCTTTGAGAGAGAAGGAATTGACAAGTTAGCAAGAATACCTTCCACCTTTGAAGGCAGAACCATTGCAATCCCAAGCTGACTAAAAAACCAATTCCAAATCTGGGAGGTAGAGCAGGAATGGAGAAATAGATGGGCACCAGTTTCACTATCCTCCTTGCATAACAAACAAATATTTGGCATAATATTTCCCCTCTTAATAAGATTATCAACAGTTAAAATCTTATTTTGAATTGCCAGCCAAAGAAAGGCTTGTACTTTGAGAGGTACATGCCATTTCCAGACAATAGCAACCTCAGGCATAGTCCATCGCCATCGGTCATGAAACAGAAAATGATACATCGATCTAACTGAATACTCACCATCCTGATCAATGGCCCAAACAAAGTCATCAGTAGCATTACGAGGTATGTAAACCCCTTCAAGAAGAGATAACAAGGCTGAACACTCAGCAAAAAGAGAATATGAAATTTTGTTATACGGAAGAATTATATTCCAAACAACTTGTTTATCTTTCCTTTCAAAATAATCAGAGATGAGAGCATTAGGATTTGACATCTTCCGAAAAACCATGGGGAATATATATGTCAAGGGGGAAGGTCCTAACCATTTGTGATGCCAAAAATATATGTAACGACCATCACTTAAGCCCCAACAAATATCTCGGTGAATAAGAGGTTTGCATGAGTTAATTGCTTTCTAGCAGTACGACATTCTCCTCATACCATTTTTTAGAGCCCACACATTCCGAACCTATCCACTCCATACTTGGCAGCCACCACTTTGTACCAGAGCTGATCTTTAAATTTGAGGCTTCTCCACCACCATTTACACAGTAATGCTTGATTGACCAACTTAATTCTCTGAATCCCTATTCCCCCTTCACTTTTAGCCTATCCCATCTCAAAAGATGGAACTTTCTGACTTCTGCAAAAGCGCCCCACAGGAAATTTCTCATTAAACTTTCAATTTTTTTAGCAACAGACGATGGTATCTGAAGCATGGACATCTAATAGATGAGTAAATTAGAAAGACAAGCTTTTATCAAGGTTATCCTCCCCCCCAAAGAAAGGTATTTAAATTTCCATAGATCAAGCTTAACTTGGATATGTTGAATGATTTTGTCCTAAACTACCATCGGGAGCCGGCCATCCGAAATAGGCATCCCCAAATACACTATGGGAAAATGCTCCACTTTACAACCCAACACGCCAGCCAATTCCAAAGTTAAGGAGTCACTACAGTTAATACCCACCATTGCAGTACACTATGGGAAAATGCTCCACTTTACAACCCAACACGCCAGCCAATTCCAAAGTTAAGGAGTCACTACAGTTAATACCCACCATTGCAGTTTTATCAAAATTCACTTTAAGGCCTAGCGCAACCTCACAGCATTAAAAAAATGGCAATGTTGCTTACCTGCTCAGCCTCTACTTCACAAAAAAGTAAAGTATCATTCTCATATTGCAGGTGAGAAATGTCAGGGCTAGCATTTGGCATTAGAAAGTCAGAGAAATGCCCACTTCTCTCAACATTCTCACAAGCAGACTAAAACAGTTTGTATACAACGTGAATAAAAATGGTAAAAGAGGATCACCTTGATGCAGTCCCCGAGAAGCCTTGAAGAAACTAGAAGGGCTGCCTTGGTAGAGGATAGAAATATGCGCAGAGGAGAGGTACCAAAAAATCCACTTTCTTCATACCTCCCCAAATCCCATATTCTTCATTATCTCCATCAAAAGATCCCATTCAACTTTGTCATAAGCCCTTTCCATGTCTAGCTTAATGACAACCCCAGGATTCCCAAGCAAAACCTTGGAATGAATACACTCCTGGGCCACCATTATAGTGTTTGATATCAATCTGTCCTTGATAAATACTGATTGAGGGGCTGAAATAACAACTGGTAACATACCATTAAGGCATTCCGCCAAGATCTTCGCCACAATCTTGTAAAGACTAGTCAAACGACTAATGGGTCTGATGTCACCGAGCGAAGTTATGACAAATTTTTTTGGAATCAAAGCAATAAAGGTAGAGTTGATTCCTCTAAATAGTTTACCCTCCTAAGACACCCTCTAACCATCTCTTATAACTCCCCACAAATCAAATCCCAGAATTTGTGGAAGAAAATTAAAGGAAAGCCATCAGGCTCTAGTGCCTTGTCACCTGACAGAGCAAAGATAACACTTTTTAATTTCTCCATAGAAACTTCAATTTCTAAGGAGGAGCTTAAACCTGTCAGGGGCACCTTAAAACGTACCCTATCTAGCTGAGGACTATGTTTAACCTTAGAGGTAAATGTTTTTTTAAAATGGCTGATAATGGTGTTGGACATACCTTCACTATCCTCAACATTCACACCCTATATCACCAGACTAGAGATGCCATTCTGACGACACCTAGCATTTGCCGTGACATGGAAAAATTTTGTGTTAAGGTCCCCCTCCTTTAACCATTTAACTCTACACCTTTGTTTCCAATAAATTTCTTCTAATCTTCTGAGTTCCTTGAGTTCATTCAGTTTGGAGCTTCTTTCCACCATTAGCTCAAGGGACCATACACCTGAATTTTGCATTACTGTGTCCAAATCCTGAACACTACGAAGGACATTCTCAATATTCTTCCTTACTGAGTATCCACTGAATCTTTTCCAATCTATCAATTTATGCTTGATATTAAGAAGCTTCTTATGTAATTGGAAATCTAAGGTCCCAAGGAAATAGTGTTCTTCCAAGTACTTTTGATAAGCTCAATGACTGCTTTCTCATGCAACCAACCCATTTCAAACATAAAAGGCCTATGACCCCCAGATACTGTTTTACTGCTAAGCAAGATGGGGGTGTGATCAGAGGATAATCTTGGTAAAGCTTTGACAGAGGCCAAAGGAAAAAACTCAAACCATTCCCCAGAGACCAAGAATCTATCAATTTTTTATATTGACATATTCGAAGTACTACCATTGGTCCAAGTAAAAGTCGCCCCAGAAATAGGCAGATTTAAAAGAGCATGGGACTCAATAAAACTGTTAAAAAGGTGCGTAGGTGCCGTAATAGATCTTCTATGAGTACTCTCATCAGGCCATCTAATTAAATTAAAATCACCCCCCAAGCAAACAGGATAGACAAAATTAAAGATGAAGTCGGATATTTCATCAGACCCCATTGAAAGTCAGAGTTCGGCCCAACATAACCAACCACCATGAAATTATCTTTCTTAACAAGATAAAAAGAACGCAAAACAGTTGGGTCCCACAACACCCATAAACCACCAAAAGCCCCAATAGAGTCAATCCCAGCAAAGTTTACTGCTTCAGAACCCCAAACTTCCCTGACCACCGCTAAAGTAGGACATGGCAATTTGGTTTCCTAGAGGATAATGATAGAAGACTTATACTTAGATACAAGAAAAATGACGTATTTTTTTCTTTTGAGGTCACCCAGACATCAAACATTCAATGATAGAATAAACATTAGAAGGGTTTAAAGGAGGAAGAGCCATCCCTGCTCTTACTGAAAAACGATTCTTCCCACATCAATGCTTCCTCCAAAGCATTAGGAGCCAACGACAACGAGGAGGAGCTATCTTCTAGAACCCAATCATCCCGAATTATGACACCTGCTGTAGCAGTCTGAGGGCCACGAGCTTGCAACCTCACTGAAGACCTCGTAACCTTCTAGGGGCACTTTCCTTTCTTCGCCTTCTTTTTATCCTCATTCAGACCAGGGGATTAGCAATCTTTCCCTGAATCTTGAGGCTTTGGTTTTCCAGCCTTCTTATGCTGCAGAATCCGATTAAAGACCACACTTATGGGCTCATCGAAGTCCATTGCACTATCAGCGACGATCGTAGCAACCTTAACCCCTTCTTGATCCACCTGTGGTTCGTTTGAAGGCTTTTCAGAAACCGACAGGAATGACAAGAAGAGTAAAAGAGTCCTCCATCTCCACGACTGCGAAGTTAGAACCTTGAAAAGGCGATTCCGGAGAAGGCACATTTTCTAACAGCACCGGGGCCAAAACATCTTCTTATAATTGACCATGCTCAACATCCTCATCCACCACCACCAACGCTAGCAGGTTGATAATCAAGGGGTCAAATGAAGGATGTCGAGCAAGCCTGCCTTGCTTAGCGGCATGCCTATGAAGCAAGGGATACATCTTCCCCACTACTGCTAACACCAATTGCAAAGCCACTGTTGAACGATGATGATGAAAGAGCACAAGAAGCAGCACCAAAGCCCAGCAGAGTTCAACCGCAACTGCATCCACCACCTTCACAGGGAATGCGGTGAGAAGCTTTGGAAAGAGATGGCTCTCTTTCCCATGAACGAAGGCGACCACATTACCCTTCAACATGACCCTTTTCGAAGATGTAGCCACGAATTCCACCTGCAGAGATTCACTACCTTTTTCCCCATGAATTAGCACCTATGGTCCCGCAGAAAGGGTAGGTAGACCCTGGGGTTCAGTAGAAGATCGTTGACCTTCCACATTTAACACGTTACCTGAGGGTTTCCCCCATGTATCCGGAAACCATCCAACTGCTACCCAGCATTTTGTAAATTTCAAAATTTGAAATTCTAATTTCCTAGCCTGTGGAACGCGAGACTGAACCTTCACCGAAAAAACTTTGGTTGCCGGAAAGGGAATTCCGGTTTGAGTCCCAGGTTTACGCCTTCGTACCTTCTGCCATTCATCAACATTCACCATTCACCTAAGGAGCAGGTGGGGCATTACCACCAAGAGGTCCCACAAAGAACCCTTTGGGTTCTACACATACCTGGATGGAAAAAGTTTCTTGACCTACTTGCAACCTCAGCCATCTAGGGATGACTACATCTTTAATGACGAAATAGGAATCTTCACTGTCCGTAAATCGTAGCCCCCCGAGAAGTCCTTATCAATGTCACAAAATTCTCCACATAAGTTAGCCAAACTACAAAAGGTACTCAGCAACCACACATGAAGAGGCACACCTGAGATCCTGATCCACTGGCTTTCTTTTGGTAAATAGGAGGCATGGGATGACGGCTTCCATGAATCCAAAGACAAAAGTTTGCCTCTAATTCTCACAAAATGATTTTTCAACACCGATATCGAATCAGCTTTAGAACGGAGAAGGAAAACCACCATGTTATCACCCATAATACAAACTGTTGGGGTGTAGGACAAACCCCAACCTCTACAAGCCCAGTCACTAAGCCCAAAGATGTCATTCGAAGGCGGAGAAAACGAACCCACCACTGGATAACCAGCATCAGAGAGTAGACCACCTGAAAGATCAAACCTGATAGTCACCCTAGGAACAACCATAGTAGGAGAATCCTTTTTCGCATTCTCACTACCATCTTCCCCTACTTGCTCTCGCCATCCTTGAGTATTATTATTTACTGTCTGTCATCAATTTCTGGTACGCATCTCTAACCAGTTTTCCGATGTGTTTTCATTTTTTCTAGCCATTGCCTACTCCAATCATTAGTTTTGGCATCTTTTTCTACTTTATTTGATATATCCTTTATGGATTTCAAGCTTCCACCTGTTCGTTGGGCCCCAATTTGAGGGCTTGTTGCTCTGTTTAGAATGGCTTGTTCTGCCTCATGCCCCCTTCTTGGATGATCGATTTTTCTTCTTGAATGATCGATTTTTCTGCTCTTAGTCTTTCTCTCACTAAAAGGTAAACATAGAAAAAGACAAATAGAGTTGGTGGTCCATTATTCTTGGTGGTCCACTATGTTCATCTGGTCTTGCAATTGTTGGTGATACATATTGTTTCTCGCTCGACCCAAATTGTGATGGACCACTTTTGTAAAATTGTGGTGACCAATTTTTTTTGTTAAAAAGGAAAAAATTGTTTGTATGCTCTTCTAAAGAATAAGCCTTATGTCTTTGAAAACCAAATCAACCATTCACCCAGTCCCATTGAAATATGTTAGTGAACCCCTCTTAAAATTTTGTCCTGAAAAAAAAAAATAAAAAATCTGAAACATCCAAAAAAGAAGGAAAGAATAAGTCTGAAACACCCTAAAAACCATGAGATCTGAATCGCTTTGAAATCTCACCCAACCACTCTGATATGATATTGTCATTGACCCTCTGAAACCATTTGGAAAAGCCAGTCCCAAACAAAAATAAAAAAATCATGCTCTATTTTGATTTTTATTTTTGCTTTGTCTCTTCTTATTTGTAAGATCAAGTCTGTTACTCTATTACTCGATCTTGTTCTTTGACCATCTGAAACTCGATCATGTCTGTTCTAGACTGTAAGCTGCTGAATCGGTCTCAAATCCACACCGAGTTTGTTGGCTCTTCCAAATGTGATTCTGTTATCTTAGTTGTATCGCATACTTTGTCTAGAATTTTTGTCTGAGTGATCGAGCCTATTCTGATATGGCCCTTAGTTCCTGAGGCCATATGTTCCTGTGGCTTGTTGATCCACCGCTGCTTTCTACGCTTGTTGATCAAACAATATGAGCATGGCAACCACCACATCTATTGGTCATGTTATACATCTGAAGATCCAACGGCTCGTTTATGCAATTAGTATTCAAACTCTAACTGTTCTCTTTTATAGCATATTGAGTTTGAGTGGGAGTGTGAAAGGAAAATATATATTGTCTATTTAGGTTAATATGGAAGGCGTATATTTTAATTTGTATATTTAAGAAGGGTAGATATAATATCTTCTATTTATGATAAGTCTAGTATAATATAGGAATTTGTGATTTATTTTTGAATTTTCTCATCTATAATTTGTCTATAAAAGACAAATCTGTAGATTCATATGAACAATGGATTCAAGAGTGATAAACCTGAGACTTCTTCACCAATGGCCGAAGGCACTAACAAGTTGTTGTCTGAATATTGTTTTTGTGCCACTGCCACCGTGGTGTGTTTTGGAGCGCAGTTGATGAGTCTGCGCGAGAGATAAATCTCTCAAAGATGAATCTTCACTCTTTTACAATAAAAGATTGGTCTCCCATTGAAGAAATGCATATCTAAATAAGATGCATCTTTGCCGTATTTTTGGGAGTGGAGATAGCCCGTCTTCCTAGAGAGGCATGTTCGAGACAACCAAACAGGCCCTAAAGAAATAGGTTGATGTTTCTCTTCTCAAACACGAGATGAGATAAAACTAAAAAGTAGCAAATGTCCCAATTTTATTTTATTTCCCAAATATAAATGAATGAAAACATTTGAAATGGACTCTTTTCTTTGCAATATTCTTATAACTTTCATCTGTTTTAAGCTTCTATTGTTCATTAAACTTGAATAAAAGACGCCCAGAATCAACAAAAAAAAGAGTACCTCAAGATCGATTAAATAATTATATTCATGATTTGCCTACCTCAAGATATCACCTTATTTATTTGCTAGTAAAGCGTGTCTTTTGCGGGGATACCAAGCAGCTTTGAGGTGACTAAGTTGTCATCTACGCCAATTATAGGGTCACATCCCTTCCTAATAAGTTTTTTTTTTTTTTAAGGCAAACCAATCAAATTAGATCTTAGATTTCAATTATCTGATTTTAAACTTGCACAAAATATTGTACATATTGGTCGAGATAAAAAAATCAGGACATTGTCATAACCTATTTTTTTTTGGAAACAATAGCCATCAGATTGAATTTTCTATGTACCAATAACGTTGCTGAATATGAAGTCTTGATAGCCGGGCTCGAGAACACCATGGGAATGAAAATCCAACACATACGCGTGATTGGTGACTCATTATTCGTCATAAACCAAATTCAAGGGATTTGGAAAGTGAAAGAAGAAAAGCTCAAACCCTATCAGAAAAAGGTGGAAAAGATGATTCCATATTTCAAGAAAATCACATTTCAACACGTAACTAGGGAAAATAATTGGTTCGCCGACACCCTTGCGACCCTTGCTTCAATGGTTGACATTCCTTCAGAAATCATCACGCTGCCATTCTACATCAACAAACATGATCCTTCCCCACCAAGGATTGAAGAAGAAATAGAGCAAGAAAATGAGAACGATGGGGAACTGTCTCTCATGGCTTCAGATGCGCTAGTTAAGACAAAACCATGATTCCACGATGTTCTGTCAATGCTGAAATATGGGTTATACCCTGAAGGAACCACCGAAAAAAGATAAAGAAGATCTTCGAAGGTTTTCTATAGGATTCTTAGTAAGAGGTGATTTGACGCCGTTTTTTGAAAATTCTTTTCCATTATTATAAAGTTTTATCATGTTTTGATTTTTCAACAGTTTTTGAAATAACACAAGAGGTGTCCTTTATGGGACTCATGAGAGAAATGTTGGGGACTGGACGCGTAGGGTGGTTAGATGGCCACCCTGCACCTATCCATTTTTTGGCATCGAGACTTAAAGGTGTTGCTGGTGTGCTTACAGCGATTCTCGAGATAGGGGAGTGATTGACCAGTTTCATTCCTGGGTTTGTATAGGTAGATGAGCACGATTGGCTATGTTAGAGTCGACTGTGTACATCTTCAAATCCAGGTCAGCAAATAGGTATTCAATTCCAAGTTCTTGTGTGTGTTGATGTGTGGAAGAAGAATTATTCCCCGTTGGGGATTCAAGGATCACCTTTGGTTGTTTTGAAGGACGGGCATCGAGAGGGTCGAGGCTTTGAATGCCTCCAGATACAAAGCCTAGATAGCTTGAAGGCTTCATCCGGCATTACAATAAGGTGAGAGAACACTCGTGACCTCTTTGATCTCCGTTTTCAGTTTTGGCTTCGAATGATTAAAAAATTGCCTCCATTACACGTTGCCCTTAACTACCCAAGCCTTCGTCTGGCTGGAAGCCTTGAGAGAAGAGCATGTGCCAAGCTTCGAGGGACCCAAAACCGTATCGATGTTGACATTGGATAATGTTATCCATTGATGCAGAAGTTTGCAAAATTTGAGGAACAATGTCGCCGACCTCTAGGCGTAAGGTGGCACAATCGGCTTGCTCGAAGGAAGCGAGCGAGATTTCTCCGAGCTTGACTCCAATAGCTAGCTTCCCGTTATGTATTCTAAGATTAAGAAAAGCAAGGGGTTCAACACATACCTTTGCAACTCCATTTTTAGTTGGAAATTTGAATCATTGATGGAGTGTAGAGGCAACCACGAGGTTTTCATGCAGCCACAGTCTTCCTAACAGCATGTTGAAAGAAGGTTTTATGTCCAAGACATAAAACTTTATCACTTGGACGATAGGGCGGATCTTGAGTGTGAGGGGCAGTATACCTTCAACTTGTCTTTTGGTTCCATCGTATGCAACGATAGTTAGTTGACATGGCTCGAAGGCATCCGGGCTTTTGCTTATCTGCTCCACTGTTTTCATAGGGCATATGTTTAAAGATGCCCCATTATCAATAAGCACTCTTCGTATCTCATATCCTTGCATGAAGACGGTGATGTGCAGAGGTTGGATGTGAAATTAGTTGAAGCTGGCTGGGATGTCATCGTCTGTGAACACAATTAGTGTTGGTGTGGTTAATCATTCCGCACAACTCATCCGGCTGTGTGTTGCTCCGGATGTGTGTCTTGACAAGGACCTTCTCGATCTAGGCTCTATGTGCTGGTGAATTGGCGAGTAGCTCTAAGATGGTGATTTGAGCCTAGATCTTCTCGAGATGAGTTGATAGATCGTAAGTGGTTGCAGATCCTTGAATTTCCTTGTTTGGCTCGTGATCTACAACCCCGCTGGTTGTTTGGTTTTTGAGGTATTTCCCATTCTATCATCGAGCGTATCGGCTATCAATTGAATATGTTTGAACACTTGGCCTCTTTGGGTTAAGGAGTCGACCTCGCTAGCCTGAAGCTCGATAGGGTCAACCCTAGCAAGAGTAATGGGAAACTGTAACAATCCTAAAATTTCAAAAAAAAAAAAAAAAAAAAGACAGAAAATATGCTTACAAATAGGTGATGTTCTATTT
>NW_006499801.1:3756489-3797288 GCF_000471905.2 Amborella trichopoda
AAAAACGAGCTGATCTATTATCAGATCTGTGGCAGAGCCAGCATGATCCAGAGCATTAAAATACGATTTTTAAGACAAGTTAACAGATCAAAAATAAATAAAAGAAGCAAAACAGTAAAAGAAGAAGAAAGAGAGAGGAAGAAATACAACCAAATGGGGCCGGATGGCCCGAGATTCTCGAGCCTTCGAGGACTCGCCCATATCAGAATCGATCATCTTTGCCTCTTTGATTTGGATGTTGACCAATAGATCTTTAGTGTAATGGGTTAGATCTAGGGTTGTTGTGCCCTAATTATAGTTTTGATCTAGGGTTTTTGTACCATAAGTATTGGTTTTCTCAGTCTTGGGGATTAGGACTTCAGGAGGCTAGGGTTTATATTTTCTCTGGGGTTTTCAATCTAGAGACTTTTTTAAAGCTGTCGATCTTTCTCGGGGTCTAGAGGAGAGTTTCCTTAGTTTTCTAAGGGTTTTGTGATCTCCAGGAGTTGAATATGAATTCTGAGATTTTCTCTAATTTTTTGAGATTTGTTTGGAGTTTTTTTAAATTTTTAAGAATTTTCTAAGGGTTTTTCTTATTTTCGGTATTTTCGATAATTTTCCTAATTTCAGGAATTTCTATGGTTTTTTGGTCTATTTTTCTCTCTCCTTTTGGGTTTAGTGAGAGGGGGTATTTATAAGATTCAATTGGTGATTTTTTCTAAATGTTTTGGAGTGTTTTTGCCAATTGTTTGGATATTTCTTGAAGTTTTAACTTTATCTAATTAAAGAAAACGTGTTTACTGCATCATCAGCCCTCATCTGGGCATGTCGGGCCCGTTACAGCCCGGCCCGCGGCCCAGCAGTTAGGTCTCACATGGACTAAATTGTCAATTGTTATATATTTTTATCCATAGATATGATTCAGACGATTCTTAAACAGTTGGAAAGCTCTTGGGCTCTATTTCAAATTGAGATACGATTTGAGTAGTTTGAAGGCAATTAAATTGGGTCTACTAGGATAATGTGGTCCTAAGGGTTCAGAAAACTATATAATTTACCAGATTTAAAATAGGGTGTCTATAATGATAAGCTTCAAACTCGTGCGCCGTTAAAGAGTCGAGAAAGGATAAACGTCAAACTCGTGTGACGTAAAAGAGCCGAGACAAATAAGCGGCAAACTCATACGACGTTAAAGAGTCGAGACATGATATACATCAAACTCGTGCGACATAAAAGAGTCGAGACAAAAAAAAAAATAACGTCAAACTCGTGCGACGCTAAAAAGCTGAGACATGAAAAACATTAAACTTGTGTGACGTTAAAGAGCTGAGACAGGAAAAACGTCAAACTCGTGCGACGTAAAAGAACCGAGACAGGGACCGTCTAGCCCCGTATGACGTGAAAGGTCGGGTGTATCCACAACAATACCACCCTGTTCAATGGAAAAACGTTAACTCGTGCGATGTAAAAGAGCCGAGATAGGGACCGTCCAACCACGTATAACATGAAAGGTCGGCTGTATCCAGGGTACAAGCACCCTGTTCAATGGAAAAACATCAAACTCGTGCGACGTAAAAGAGCCGAGACAGGTATCGTCTAGCCCCGTATGACGTGAAAGGTCAGGTGTATCCAAGGTACAATCACCCTATTTTAATAGAAAAACATCAAACTTGTGCGACGTAAAATAGCCGACACAGGTACCATCTATCCCCGTGTGACGTTAAAGGTCGGGTGTATCCAGGGCATAACCACCATGTTCGATGGAAAAACGTCAAACTCGTGCAACCTAAAGGAGCTGAGGCAGGTACCATCTATCCTCGTACGACACAAACAGGATGGGTGTATCCAGGGCACAACCACCCTGTTCGATGGATTCTGTCGATCCCCGTATTGATGTAAAAGGGTAGGGTGTATGGTCCATCACTGCATGACGCTAAACTGCTTAGAGGGCTCTATTGTTGAAGGAGTTAAAACTACTAACCAACCTTGTTTTCGAATATCTTTCTCTTTTCAAAATTTTCACTGTATGTCTTGTGTTTTCCAAAAAAAAACTTTAATTTCTTTGTTAAAATTGTAACCTGTCCTTGCTCCGGGTTCTATTTCAAATCTCCCCCTACTTTCAAAAATTCTAAAAAAAGTCTTAAAAAAATGAAGGAGCTTAGACACCCGTATATGATGATTATCGCGTTGCTGCCTCGTTTCTTACTTCGGATTGTGTCAAACAAGTCTTTTTCTATATAAGCTTTTTCCTATAGACAGCCTTAGGAAACCCTAAGGAGATCAAAGAAATGCCAGGGTTAAAATTCAAACTACAAAACCCCCTGAAGTTAAGTGACATGACTAGAAAATCTAACTCGAGTTTCAAGCTTTTGTGACTCACTGACATATCTCACATCGAAAACCCTATGAGGAAATATGCCCTAGGTGGGTGAGCTCGGTGAGCGCAATGACTTGGAGGGATAGTTGGTGTGCCCGTAAACCGCATGACCTCAGGAAGAAATTTAAAATATATGTTTTATTTTTGACGTTTACCTGCTCCTCGAAATACATGGAGCACCAAAGTGTCTACTTCTTTGCCACTCACCTGTCCCTCGAAGAATAGGGAGTGCCAAAAAAGGGTAACTGTAGACACCTCATTTTAAATCTGGTAAATTCTATAGTTTTCTGAACCCTTAGGACCACATTATCCTAGTAAACCCAATTTAATTACCCCAAAACTACCTAAATCCTATCCCAATTTGAAGTAGAGAGCCCAAGAGCTTTCCAACGGTCCATGAATTCCCTGAATCAGACCTACAGATAAAACGATATAATAAATGATAATTTAGTCCTTGTGAGACCCAACTGTGAGTTGTAACGGGCCCCGACAGGCCCATACGCGGGCTGATGATGCAGTAAACACGTTTTCTTTAATTAAACAAGGCTAAAACTTCAAGATAAATCGAAAGTTTTTTGAAAAATCTCCAAACAATTTAGGAAAAATCACCAATCGAATCTTATAAATACCCCATCTCCCAAAACCCAAAAGGAGAGACAAAAAAGAGACAAAAGAAACTTAAAAATTCTCGAAATTAGGAAAATTACCAAAAAATACCAAAAATAGAAAAAACCCTTAGAAAATTCCTAAAAATTTAAAAAAAATTCCAAAAAAATAAAGAGAGGTTTTGGCCCTCGTCTCAGTAGGCCTACCATCACACATAAGGGTCACACAGTTCCTCAGCTCTCTCATCTAAGCATAAGCTCCGACCTCATCAAGAGCTAACCCAAAACCCTCATCGGTTAATTCTTTATGCCCAGGTACCTTGGGTTTTCTAACCGTCTGGCCTAGATCAATAAGCATCGTCCGGTATAAGCAAACATATTTTGTTTAGTATGGTCTGCAAAAGACCACACTCCCACTGAGTTTATGTTTCACTATAATGAAAGTATTTCAATATACACTCATAAGGCCTTTAAAAGCCATATAAACCCAACACTCACAAACATTTTCTATCGCTTTGCTTAAATTTTATATTTTTGAATTACTAACTCTTTTCTCTCTCAATATTTGAAAATGTGCATCTCTTATTAAAACTCCCTCATCTCTCATCTCAGGCACATCCCTCATCTTTTAAAGTTGAAAAGGTACATCTCTCATTAAAAGTCTCACATCTGCTTTGGCCACTCCAAACCCTTCCTTTGTCATAGAGAACCCTTTTAACCAATTCCACCTCCAGAGCTTTGTTATCAAATGTCCTCCTATTGCGCTCCATCCAGATCTCCCAAAGAGCCACAACTCTTACCATCTCCCAAATCATCTTGCCCACCATTGGTAAAGAATCCAACTCCATGCTACCCAAAATATTCATATGACCACTCGGTACCACCATCATATGTCCAATTTTTTGAAAAATCCATATCCAGATGTGAAAAGAGAAAGGACAATGAAGGAAAAGATGATCTCCATTCTCATCATTTTCCTTACACATAATGCAAAAATTCGTAATAATCCTACCCCTTTTTATGATCTTATTCACAGTAAGCAACTTTCCTTGGAGCAAAATCCATAAGAAAATTTGAATTTTGAAAGGGACCTTCCAACACCATATTCTATTCAATAATGGCCTACTTCAACGAATTTATCATGAAGCAATAGACTGTACGCTAATTTAACTGACAAAATACCGACCTTCTCAGCCTCCCAAACTAACTCGTTTGCCCTCTCTCTATGTGGAGTATATTGATCAATCACTGAGTCCGAAATTCTGTTGTACCTACAGTTTAAAGACCAGACATTTGCATCCCAATCAAAGGTCTGAGATGCCATGATATCTTACTGATTTGTCGCTCCAAAAACCAGCGGATATGTCGATTTCAAGCAACAATCTCCCACCCACTTACTATGCCAAAAAGATATCTTTCTCCCATGACCCAAAGTCCACTTACAACCACCAATCATAAAAAACATGTTTTGAAGAATTCATTTCCATATCGGTGATTTAAGAACATCCCTTCCCTCCCTGCCTATCCAAAGATTATGCTGCTCCACTCCATATTTGGCTAATAATATATCTTTCCAAAACATCCCATCATGGGTCATTAATCTCCACTACCACTTTGAAAGCAAAGCCTAATTCACATATTTGAGTTTTCTAATTCCTAAACCACCTTCTCTTTTTGCTGTGTAAATCCTCTTCCAACTTACCAAATGATATTTATTGCCAAAATCTCCCGAACCCCATAAAAAGTTATTCATAATCTATTCAATCTTTTTGGACACTGAACTTGACATTACTAAATAAGACATTTTGTCTACCGGTAAATTCGTCATTGATGACTGAATTAGAATTGCTCTCCCCCCAATGGATAAATGCTTGACTTTCCACGAGTCTAGTTTTGTGTTTACTCTTTTTAAAACCGGATCCCACAACGACTTGGGCTTTTTGTCATCCAAGATTGGCATGCCAAGACAACTAAGTGGAAACTTCTCTACTCTACATCCCAAGTGAAAAGCCAATCGCTTTAGCATTACATCTGAACACTCTACCCCCACCAAGGATGTTTTCTCAAAATTGACTTTGAAGCCGAGCACCACTTCACAATAGTACAGAAACCTTCTGATATTAATTATCTGATCCACCTCTGCATCACAAAACATCGAAGTATCAGCTGCATATTGCAGATGAGTCATTGTCAAAGGAGATGTTTCAGATACCTTAAATCTATAAAATCTTCCCCTCTCTTCTACATTCCTTATCATCAAACTCATAACTTCAGCAACAATTGTAAACAAGAATGGAGAAAGCAGGTCTCCTTGCCTCAATCCCCTTGAGACCTTAAAAAAGCCTTTCGGGTTTCCATTAACCATCACTGAAAATGCGCCGAAGAAATGCACCATTTTATCCACCTTCTCCATTTTCCCCCAAAATACCATACATCTCAATGCCTCCAGCAAAACATCCCAATTGACCCGGTCGTAAGCCTTTTCCATATCTAATTTAAGCAATGCTCGTGACTTTCTTTCCAACTTTCTCGAATGAACATATTCTTGTGCAATTAAGACTCCATATGTGATAATTCTCCCTTTAATGAGGGCCGATTGTGTTCCTGAAATGATCAAATTAAGGACTCCCGTGAGTCTATCAGCCAATAACTTTGCTAAAATTTTATACAGACAAGTCAGAAGACTGATAGGTCTAATATTCGACATTCCTGTTATAGCCTGCTTTTTTGGAATCAAAGCAATATAGGTTGAGTTTATGGTTTTATTCACTACTCCTTTTGAAACAAACTCATTAAGCATAAACACCAAATCTAGTTTTGTGAGATCCCAAAATTTTTGAAACAAAACCACAGAAATCCATCAGGAATTGGGGCTTTATCTCCTAACAAAGCAAAAACAGCCCTTTTAATTTCCTCCTCTGATGCCATTCCTTCCAAAGACAAAGCAATCGACCTTGGTGGCACTTTAAAACCTAAATCATTAAAATTTGGTTTTATATGTAAGTCCTTTGCAAAGACTTTTTGAAAATGCTTCACAAACTTTATCTCCCATTCATCACTCTAATTATCCTCCACCCCTTCAAAATAAATACTTGACACATCATTCTGACGATGCCGAGCATTCGCAATGGCATGAAAAAACTTGATATTCAAATCACCATCTTTCAACCATCTAACCGTCGATCCCTGCCTCTAATGTATTTCTTCTAAACACAAAAAGCCATGTAAAATCGACATAAGCGTCCTCTTTTCTTCCTGTAAAGCAGTCGTTAGTACTCCTCCATTTTGTACCACATCTTCCACTCCTGTCAAACACATTAAAGTATCCCTAATTTTATTTTGCAGGCAAAAGTGAGTTTCTTTTTTCTATCGGATCATATATGCTTCCCACTCAAAAGTTTTTTATGAATGCTGAACCCAAAAGAATCCAAGACAATAGCATTAGTCCATGTCGTATTTATCATATCAAACACTCCTTCCCCTTCCAACCATGCAAAGTCATAACGAAAAGGCTTTGGGCCATTAAAATATCTTACTATCATCATCTTCTTAAATCCCTTTCATCTCCTATCTCTTTGCCCTTTCTCTCTCATATATCTCTCAATTTAAAAATGTGTATTTATTTACCAAAAAAACAGTGCATCTCTGAATAATTTATTATCTTTAAAATTAAAACTAATTTCATTTATTTTGGATGATGTATAGTGTTGATTGAAGTGGACCACGAGACATGCTACCTTTGTGCTTTCAAATGTTAGTATTTTCTCAGATACCTTATTATTAATTTTTTTATTATGAGTTATTCTGAATTTTTAAATTGAGTTTAATAGAATTTTTAAGTAATAATTATTTTGTCTTAAAATGCGTACCTACTTTTTAAGGTTTTGTAGTTAGAAATTTGTAATTTCTAATATTATTATATCATTTTGTATATAATATTTTATTTAAAAATGAACTATATTTTTTGAGACTTTGAATAACTATAATATGTGATCATAAATTTTAGCTTAATATAAAAATAATTCATAATGAATTTTGTAAGTAAGTTTCCCTTTCCGATAGATAACTTGTTATTTTATTTAAATTTTGTCTTTTATTGTTTTCTTTAAATTATATATTTTAATTACTAATTTTTATATATTCAAAATTATGTAGGATTGTTATTCACACTCTACAATATTAATTTATTTTTATTATTTATTGTACTCCATAATTTTTTAAAATTTCCATACAATGCACGGAATGCTAGTCTAATATATACTATACTTAGGATACTACATTATCAAGTCAAAGTTATTGGGTGGACAGGTGTCAAAAAGAATAAGAAGAGACCTTATATATAGAAAGATTGTGACATGCGGATACAAGTATTTTTACATAGCCCATAAACATAAGAGAAGAAACAACACCCACAAAAAACTCTCTTTCTCTACCATATGAAAGATTAACTATTTTTTTCATTAACAAAATTCCCTCCCTTTACAATGCACGAGTAACCCTTTTATTCCCTCCCTTTACATTGCACGAGTAACCTTTTTATACATAGACGTGAGACGAAAATGGATTTCAAGTTTTGGGAATAGTGTATTTTATAATGCCTTATTGGACCGCTAATTTTCAAGATTTTCAAGTCTTCATAGATCTGTAAGTTTAAACTTCATAAATAAAGATGAAAATATAATTTAAGGTTAGCAAAAAGATTTTGAGTGTTAAAACCACATTTCCCGACACTATTTGAAAGTAGGCTGTAATTTGATTGTTTAGAGCCTCGGCTCTAAACAAACTTCACCCTTTATATATGAGGGTCCTTTCCAAAACTTTCTAAAAACTATATTCTCTTCCTTATCTAATAAGGGTTCCTTATCTAATAATGGTGTACGCTTCTTAATGTTAGGATGCAAGCCCTCCATGCAACCAAAACAAATAATGTAACTCCAAGTCCTATTAGAAAACGTAACTCCTAGTGCAAAACGTTATCTAAATAAACACTCCTATCTCTAATAGGTAACTCCACTCTAAACAAATAATGTAACTCCAAGTCCTATTAGAAAACGTAACTCCTAGTGCAAAACGTTATCTAAATAAACACTCCTATCTTTAATAGGTAACTCCACTCTAAATGTTATCGAAAGAAACAATCCTAAATACGTATTACCAATTCAAAAGAGTAAACTTTTTTCTAAGAAAATTATTTCTAAAACAAAGAGATTATTTCAAATTAAAGATGGACTCTAAAATTAATGAACTTATCAAACTAAACCAAAAAAAACCATACTCATCCTATTTTTAAAATTTGACTATAATAAAATAAAGTTATCAACTAAACCTAAAAGTCATTTTTTAATAATTAATTCTAATAAATAAAATAAAGAGTCTACTCAAACCTTAAAACTAAAATTAACAAAAATAAAATTAAAATTTTAACCACCAAATTTTGATCTGAGTCATATTATGGGGTACATGCTTTTTAAACGTGACATCCCCTAAAAATGATATGTCCCTAAATTTTAATATATCGACTCTAGAGAAGAGAGAGAAGAGAATGAGGCTCCTAAATATGAGGGGGGGAGAGGGTTACATGGGATGAGAGAAAGAGTGAGTTTATTTTTTAGAAACTTCTGAAATTTTAAGAGAGAATATTAAAGAGAGATTATCACTCGAAATAAATATTAAGGAAATATCTCCCTAAATTTGAAAAAATGCTATTGAATAGATCCTAAAAATTAAGAAATATACTATATAAGAGAGATCTTACATATTTAGAGAGAGAGTCTGGTGGATTTTAAAATATTGAAAAAGAGAGAGAGCATAGAAGAGAGAGAAATACCTCTAAACCATGAGAAGGAGAGAGTTGACGTGGATAGAGTAATAAAAAAGATCAAATTAATAAAGATAAAATTGGAATATATACCTTTACTGAGAGATAGGAGAGAGCATTGGCTTTCCATCTCGAGGGAGGTAGAGAGCAGTATTAGGGTTTTTAGTTGGGAATAGTTTACATACAGCAGAGCAGAGGCTCTAAACAATCAAATTTGAGCCTATCTCGAAACTTTTATCGGAAGAGGTTGTTTTGATGCTCAAATATCTTTAAATTATTTTTAGTTTTAGAAATAATGTATTTTGTAACACATTTTTAGACCATCAATTTTAAATATTTTCAAGTGTTCATAGATATGCCAATCTACATTATTTTTTAAGCTTTAAACTTTATAAATAAATATAATATATATTTTAGGGTGTGGTTTGTATAGAGCCGAGCCTCTAAACAATCAAATTTGAGTCTACCTTCAAATAGTGTAGAGAAATATGGTTTCAATATCGGAAAGTTTTGTGATAGCCTTAATTATATTTTCATTTGTAGTTATAAAATTTAAAGCTTAAAAAATAGTGTAGATCAATCAGATATATGAAAACTTGAAAATCTTAAAAATTGACTGTCGAAAAATGTATTACAAGATGCTCTATTTCCAAAACTTGAAATTCATTTTTTTCTCATGTTCGTGCATCTTGATGTCGAGATTATTAATTTGATGATATTTGGGCATCAAAACGACCTATTCTAATGAATGTTTTGAAGTAGGCTCTAATTGATTGTTTAGAGCCTAGGCTCTATATAAACTTTTCTCTATATTTTAAGGCTATAACAAAGATTTCCTGCATTGAAACCACATTTTCAATACTATTTGAAGGTAGTCTCTAATTTGATTGTATGGGGAAAAGTTTATATTGAGCCGAGGCTCTAAACAATCAAATTCGACTCTATCTCAAAAATTTCTCCAGAAAAGGTTGTTTTGATACCTAAATATCTTTAAATTGATCGCGACATCAAGATGCATGAACATGAGAAAAACATAGATTACAAGTTTTGGAAATAGTGTATTTTGAGATGTATTTTTTAATCGCCATTTTTCAAGATTTTTAAGTTAGCATAGATATGTTGATCTACACTTATTTTAAAAATATATTTTAAGGCTATCTCAAAAATTTTCAATATTAAAACCACATTTTTCGCGCTATTTGAAGGTAGGCTCTAACTTGATTGTTTAGAGCCTAGGCCCTATACAAACTGCAGCTTTTGTATATGATGATCGATATACTTGTCCATCTCTGTGACGGGTTACACGTATTAGGGTTTTGTTTTCCTCTCTGTGTTGAGTTCAAATTGTCTCTGAATTGGTTTCCTCACCAAAGGCGGAACTGAGGTCAAGCTTCCGAGACCCACAAGGAGAAACAAGACCCATCCAAATCACTGCGGAGCAGATTTTAGGTATTCTATTACTCATCCTCTCCTCTCTATCTCTCTAATTTTATAGTTTTTTTTTTCTGTAATGGAACTTGATGGACTCAAGAAACTTGAGTATTTGTCCTTGGTGTCGAAAGTGTGCTCTGAATTAGAGTCCCATATAGGACTGGGAGACAAGCTTTTGGCCGAATTCATAATCGACTTGGGTAAAAACAGTGCAAATGTTGAAGAATTCGACAAAAAACTCAAAGAGAATGGGGCAGAGATGCCCGATTATTTTGTTCAAACGCTTCTCACTATTATCCATGCTATTCTTCCTTACAAGCGCAAGGAAACCCCAAAAGAGGACCGGCAATCGACTTTTCCTGGGCTTTCTCTTGCAGATAATAAGGAGAGGGTGAAAAATTTAGAGAGAGAAATTGAACGAGAGAATTATATGGCTAGGGTTTCACGGGAGAATGGCAGAGATCGAGAGAAGGAAACTGATCGAAAGGAGTTTAGAGATAAGTCTTCTGGTAATAATGGAAGCGGCAGGGACAGGAGGAGAGAGCACGACAGAGATGCTTCTAGGGTTAGGGGCTGTCGTGATGAGAATGGCAGTGATCGAGTTGATTATAGGGTCAGGGGTTCCCGTGACGAAAGTGGCAGGGATCGAGATGATTCTAGAAGGGATTCTTATGAAGACAGAGACAGGGATAGGGATGACCACAGAAGGAGGAGCAACCACCATGATCGGAGAAGCAACAAACGTTATGATAACAGGGATGAACATTCAGATAGGGAAGATGGGAAACATCACAACAGAAAAGCCCAATCAAAGGAGCCTGAATTGTTTGGTGTTTACTCAGGAAGAGTCTCTAGAGTGATGGACACTGGTTGTTTCATTCAATTAAATGATTTTCAGGGTAAAGAGGGACTAGTTCATGTTTCTCAAATTGCTAATAAAAGGGTTGTTAATGCAAAAGACGTAGTGAAAAGAGACCAAGAAGTGTTTGTAAAGGTGATATCGGTGTCTGGTCAGAAGCTGAGCTTGTCGATGAGAGATGTAGATCAAAAAACTGGCCAAGACCTTCTTCCCATGAAGAAAAGCTCAGAGGATGATGCATATAGGGCAAACCCCATGAATTCGGATCGACCCCAAGGTACGAGAACCGGGTTATCAGGGATAACCATTATTGATGAGGATAGCACCATGCCTTCTAGAAGGCCACTAAAGCGAATGAGTTCACCCGAGAGATGGGAAGCCAAACAATTGATAGCTTCGGGGGTCTTGGATGTAAGAGACTACCCAATGTATGATGATGATGGGGATGGAATTCTTTACCAAGATGAGGGAGCTGAGGAGGAGCTTGAAATTGAGCTCAATGAAGATGAACCACCATTTTTGCAAGGCCAAACTCGATACTCTGTCGATGTTTCTCCAGTTAAGATAGTTAAAAATCCAGATGGTTCTTTACAAAGGGCTGCAATGACCCAATCTGCCCTTGCTAAAGAAAGGCGCGAGCTTCGGGAGCAACAACAGAGAACCATGCTGGATTCAATCCCGAAAGATCTTAACCGTCCCTGGGAAGATCCAATGCCCGAGACTGGAGAGAGGCACTTGGCACAGGAGCTTAGAGGAGTGGGTCTCTCAGCGTACGATATGCCTGAATGGAAGAAGGATGCTTTTGGAAAAGCACCCACTTTTGGGCAACGGTCAAAGCTCTCAATCCAAGAACAAAGGCAGAGTCTCCCCATCTTTAAACTCAAAAAGGAATTGATCCAAGCAGTGAATGACAACCAGGTATTGGTTGTTATTGGGGAAACTGGATCGGGCAAAACTACTCAAGTTACACAATATTTAGCTGAGGCTGGATACACAACCCGGGGTAAAATTGGGTGCACCCAACCTCGTAGAGTGGCAGCCATGTCAGTGGCCAAAAGAGTTGCTGAAGAATTTGGGTGTAGGTGTGGTGAGGAAGTGGGTTATGCAATTCGGTTTGAGGATTGCACCGGGCCTGAAACTGTTATAAAGTACATGACTGATGGTATGCTTTTAAGAGAGATTTTGGTAGATGAGAAACTGTCTCAGTACTCGGTTATTATGCTTGATGAAGCTCATGAGAGAACCATACACACTGATGTGCTATTTGGGCTATTGAAGCAACTTATTAAGCGTAGAAGCGACCTTCGACTCATTGTAACCTCGGCTACATTAGATGCCGAGAAGTTCTCAGGGTACTTCTTTAACTGTAATATCTTCACTATTCCTGGGAGAACTTTTCCAGTGGAGATTCTCTATACAAAACAACCCGAAAGTGATTATTTGGATGCAGCTCTGATCACGGTCATGCAGATACACTTGACCGAACCAGAAGGTGACATTCTTCTCTTTCTAACAGGTCAAGAGGAAATTGATACTGCTTGTCAAATTCTATATGAAAGAGTGAAGGGACTTGGTAAACATGTGCCCGAGCTTATCATTTTACCAGTTTATAGTGCTCTCCCCAGTGAAATGCAATCAAGGATTTTTGATCCAGCTCCTCCTGGAAAAAGGAAGGTGGTTGTGGCTACTAACATTGCTGAGGCTTCTCTTACTATTGATGGGGTATATTATGTTGTGGATCCTGGGTTTGCTAAGCAAAATGTGTATAATCCAAAGTTGGGGTTGGATTCCCTTGTCATAACTCCTATTTCACAGGCATCAGCTAAGCAAAGAGCAGGTCGTGCAGGTCGTACAGGGCCTGGCAAATGTTATCGATTGTACACTGAGAGTGCGTACAGGAATGAGATGTTGCCCACTACGGTGCCTGAAATCCAGAGAATTAACCTCGGGTTAATTACGCTTAATATGAAGGCAATGGGGATCAATGATTTGCTTTCTTTTGATTTTATGGATCCCCCTCCAACTCAAGCCTTGGTTTCTGCAATGGAACAACTCTACAGTTTGGGAGCTTTGGATGAAGAAGGGCTCTTGACCAAATTGGGGAGGAAGATGGCTGAGTTTCCTCTGGATCCACCTCATTCAAAGATGCTTCTTGCTAGTGTGGATCTTGGTTGTAGCGATGAGATACTGACCATGATAGCTATGCTTCAAACACAAAACATATTTTACAGACCAAGGGAGAAACAAGCCCAGGCTGACCAAAAGAGGGCAAAATTTTTCCAGCCAGAAGGTGATCACTTAACCTTGTTGGCTGTTTATGAGGCATGGAAGGCCAACAACTTCTCCGGACCATGGTGCTTTGAAAACTTTGTTCAATCTCGTTCATTGAGAAGGGCACAGGATGTCAGGAAGCAGCTCCTAACCATCATGGACAGGTACAAGTCTATTTTCAAATTGCCCGTTATGAATAGCTAGGAATTTAATTGCTTTTTGTTAGATTTTGTCTTAATAAATTATAGTTTCATGAACGTGGCGGTGATATTTATAGTAATTATAGGTATAGAATAAGATGATTTAATGATTTTCTCTTTTGGAGCCACTTCAGTGCTTTTGTGAATTGTGATCATTTATCTAGTTTTCTGCTTTTGTTACTGTTCCATTGGATCTTCTCTATGGAGATGGATGAACCTTATACATTGATTTCGTTTTGTTTAACCTTTCTGTTACCCTTTGTAGGACTTTTTTCTTTCTATTTCACATGTGACATGATGGGGCTTTGTTGAATTTGCCAGCAGTATTTGTATTTTCCTGCTTAAAATCCTTGCCATGTCTCAAGTGCAACTGATAAGCAATATTCCATTTTTTAGAAAATGCATCTTTTACTTCCTTTTTTTTGAAGTATCAAGTGACTGACTCTTCTTACTCATTAATTTCTTTTTATTTGTCTATTTCCTTTTTTCATCTTTTGGATGCCAAATCCTTTTCACTTTCCTGCTGCTGATCTGTGAACAATGTCTTGCACAGGTATAAATTGGATGTTGTAAGTGCTGGAAAAAATTTCACCAAGATAAGAAAGGCAATTTGTGCGGGGTTTTTTTTCCATGCTGCCCGAAAAGATCCTCAAGAGGGCTACAGGACCTTGGTTGAGAACCAACCAGTTTACATTCATCCAAGCAGTGCGCTATTTCAGAGGCAGCCTGATTCGGTCATCTACAATGAGCTTGTCATGACGACAAAGGAATACATGAGGGAAGTTACTGTTGTTGACCCGAAATGGCTAGTTGAGCTTGCTCCTAGATTTTTCAAAGTTGCTGATCCTACAAAGATGAGCAAGCGCAAGCGTCAAGAACGTATTGAGCCCCTTTATGATAGATACCACGAGCCTAACTCATGGCGTCTAAGTAAAAGGCGTGCTTAATTTTGTGGCAAGGTATACATTGTATTCTATTTTTTCCTCTTTTTGTAATAGCAGTATATTTCCAATTTTCCCCTCTGGAGATTGAATTGAGGTTGGAATTGTTTGGATCTTATGAAAAGAAAATTTTGGAATTGTTTGGAAATCTGAAGGTTCAACGTAACTTTAATTTGCTTAACATGTCCCATGCTTGGCCTGAATGTGGTGAACCTTAATGCTTATGGATTGAACATTTATATGCGTCTTTTGTACTTCTTGTACGTTTTCAGTTACCTTGAAATTTTGCCATTTTCACATCTCTCATCTGATGGTTGTGCTTGATTCAATGTACTGAACGAAGATATAATGTAAATGTAAACTACACAGGTATCCTTGATTGCTGCTAGTACTTGTCATCCTCTTATCAACTTGGCGATGGCCTTAGGAGGCTGGGGACCACTTACTTTTATTACATCCTCTGGAGACTCTTGAAGAGAGAATCTTTAGGGGGACTGAGCGGAAGAATGGGTAAGAATGTGCAATGGGGAGAGATCATTTTTGGCGAAGTTCGAGGAGGTTCACCTTAATCAAGTTGGGAATTTGGGACTGCGGACCCTGCCCCCTTTCAAATAATTGAAGTAGCTAATCCAGATACTTAGCTGAAAAAGAGAAAGACATGGTTTCTTGGATCTGATACATGGTGGAACAAGGCAAAGTGCTGATCTGATACATGGTGGAGCAAGGCAAAGTGCTAGAGATTGGCTTCTTTGTAAGGTCGACATTGGTTTGAAATATTGGAAGGCAAAGGACTTCAGGCAAAGGAGGTTGTTGACTCTGGTGTGTTGCTTGTCTACAAAAATGAAGATTGTCCTGAGAAATCTTCCTTTTGGAGAGAATGTGGTATGGTTGTAGGGTTTGTTACTTTTTATTACTAGTTAATACTCAAGGAGAATGAAGAAAATTGTAAGAGTATCTCTAACGGTGGTCTGGAGGTTCTTGTACTTTATCAAGTTCGATCTCAATCAATCCCAGGTATGGTGAGCTGAATTTGTCATGATTTATGATATCCAATAATAGTGTTACCCCTTTTTTTTTGGGTGAATTATTGTCATATCTTAGTATGTTGCAGAACAGTTGGTTGCTGATTCAGAAGGTTCCAATAGTCTTCTGCACAAAAAGAAAAGAGGTTCTGCAATCTTAAATCTGATATTGGTGGAATTTAACAGTTATCTTTCGTTGAAAATTCTGAGTTCTCATATATTGGGATTTGTTAATTCTACAGTTGTATTTTTTTCACCTTGTTGTGTACCATATTGTTTCTGCGCCAACCATCACATTCGATAATGGTCATGCTTTCTGTCTATTGTTATCGAAGCTTGAGAAATTTACGTGTATACCCCCAATTTACTGTTTTTTTTTATAGTAATTATCCAAAATTTTGCCGTTATTTTATGTGTACCCTTTTTTTAACCAAATTACCCATATTTCGGTTCTATGATATCCGAAATTTAGTAAGACAGGTTTGTAAAATCGATTTCGAAGATTGAACTTTAAATAATCCAATATTTCCAGAATTTTGTGTGCCTAGAAGAAGCTTCGAAAGTTTTGAATTTACAAAATTCAAAATTTCCATAAAGTTAGATTCTGAAAATTTTAAGGGGGATTTTTTAACAAAAATATTTAGGGGACATATGCGCAATATTCTCAGACGTTTCTCTTAAGTTTCTACCTCTATTGAGGTTCAGGCTTTTTCTTGTTCAGGCTTGGCTAGAAACATGGTTTGAATTTTAAAGTCCTTTTTTTTTTGAGGGAACAAATATGGCTTGCTCTAACATTTCAAAGAAAAATTACTTATTAAGGAAGTAATTTGTGAATTTTGCCTACCTTTTAAGAAACCCGTTGAAATTAGACGTGCAAGTCCATAAAAAACCATTATTTTATGATTACTTGTAGAAAATCCAATAAAAAATATTTATGTATGAATATATTCAGAGTGGGATAAAGCTGGAATTACATTCAAAAAGTGGTGGTTTCTTCTTTCATGGGGTCTTTGAGCACTTGCAATTCCAGAACATTTCAATCTGGATTTGAGAAAAGTGACCTTTTTTATGTAGAAAATGCCTCACTTGTTTTTCTAGGTTTTATGGTTTCACAAATTTTATACTCCACATTTGAGAAAAGTGGCTATTTTTTTGGAGAAAATGATTCTTATCTATTTTTCAAGATCTGAATTTTTCGTCTTGAATTTTTTGACTTAAAAATTGAAGAAAATATTAGTTTTGGGTACCACTAATCATTTATATTTGTCTGCATTTTTTTAGTTGGTTAAACAAGTTCTCTTTTGCCAATGTTCACTCAAAAAACTGGAGTGATCTTTTTTCTGGATTAAATATATTCAGTTTGAGCTTTTCAATTATTTATCATTAGGATTGTTCTGATTTTTCTTTTCCTACTTTCTTTCACCTAAAACTAGAGGACATCAGTTTTCTGGCACAGTTTCTGTTTTCTTCATAATTAAAACCAGAGATGGCATCACTATTGTATGCATAAAATGAATGGTTGGAAGGTGATTAGAAATGTGTCATGGGAAAGCTTTTTATGTTTTCCCTACAACATAGAAGTTCTATCTTTCTTTTACCATCCAACCGTCCCATTTTTATCAAGAGAGTCACTCACAGTATGATCTTAGATCCAATGTCTCAAAAGTATTTTATTTTTAATTTTTTTTAATCCAATTTTTCTGAATATGAAATTTGGTATGTGTCATCTTCTCATTGGGGCGCATTTATAAAAAAATATTAACAATAAATTTTCGATAAAAAATAATGATCAAAATACCTTTTGAAATTTTTGGGGGTATTTTGGTAATTTTATTTAATTGAAAATATTTTTTTTTTTATTTTTTGTTAGTGCGAGTTTAATAGAAGAATGGACGTTCAAAATTTGGAGTCAAAATAGTTTATAGAAAAAAAATTAAAAATAAAATAGTGTAGAGACGTGACGTTGTGATTGGGGCAATCTTAACCCTCTATTAAAAAATGGACTAAGAGGAATATTGACAGCTTTCCCATATGTTATTTACCAGACAAGATATAGACAGCTTTCCCATATGTTATTTACCGGACAAGATGTCCAAAATAAATTTATCGAATATTGGGATATATTTTTAAGTTGTTGTATACTAAAAGATTGTGACGTATCCGAAGTGTGCTCTTCTATTATATATAATCCATTTTCTTTTTGTTGAGCATTTCTTTCAATGGGTACCTGCCTTTAATTTTTAACAGTGTGAAAGTTGTTGATTCTGATATATTCTCTCTCTCTCTCAAGATATTGACCATCCCTGTCTCTAAGTTGTCGATTCGGAGACAAATCCTCTCTCTCTTTCTAGATATTGGCTCTCTCTTTCTCTAGATATTGGCTCTCTCTCTCGCTCTCTAACTAAGTTGTTGATTCTGATATAGATCATGTGTGTGTGTAAGTTGTTGATTCTGGTATAGCCCATCTCTCTCTCCTTTTCACATGCAAGGAAGAAAATTTGCTCCTATTTTACATGCGTTTGGATTATTACTTTGAAAATTTTCCACCCAACCAAATTTATACCGGTTCAAATTGCAAACCAGAGCCATTTGGTCTGTTTATCAGTTTAAATTGCAAACCAGAGCCATTTAGTCTGTCCAAAATGATTAGAATTTTGATAGTTGAAGCACATTTATCATGTACATAATTGAGATAGGGAAACAAACGGTGGTCTCACAGGTTAATCTAATGCCATTGTCTGTCTGATTTCGCCTAGGAGCAATGAAACGGTGCAGATTTGATGATCTTTGAAGAATACAATATTAGCCACTTTTAAGACCTGTAATTAAAAATTGTGGGAGTTCAGAGGATAGACCTACAAATTGTGATGAGCGTGAATAGCATGCTCCCTCAAGAGCACAATGTATAATAACACCCTCGGGTAAAACAGCTAATCAATAGGATTTCATTGCTTCAAAAACTTAGTATTCATATAAGGGATTGTATACTATGTAACCATCTATATTTGGTATAAGGAGGTCACAATGATGTGAAATCCAATAGAAGAAAATATGTCATAACTTTTGAAAAATTTTATTTTGGACTTTGTACTTAAATAATGACAAATTTTAACCACCCGATATGAAATCTAATTGCCAATGATGATTGTAATCGCCTTGTATCAAAAGTAACATTCCCTTCATTTCTAAATATCACTGAATACCAAGTGATATTTCAAATACCTAAAAGATATTGACAATCATGAAATACTTAAAATAGATTATTTTATATATTTAGGATCAATAATCCAGGAGAACATAGAAATTAAGTAAGATGCTGCCTATAAAATTAGAGTTTCGTAGGAAAAATGGAGATGTGCATTGAAGTTTTATGTGATCACCGTTTCCATTGAGAGTGAAGCGAAAATTCTATAGGATGGATCTAATACCGGCTATGCTTTATAAGGCAGAATGTTGGTGGCCAAGAAACAACATATCCATAGCATGAACATAGCTTAGATGAGGATGTTGAAATGGACGAGAGACAAGACAAGAAAGCTTAGAATTCAGATTGAAGAGGGAACCGAGGTATGGCTTTAATAGACGATAAGATGAAGGAAAATAGATTTAGGTGAGCTAGCCATGTATAACGTATACCTAATTAAGCATATATTAGGAGGTACGATTTGGTTCAAATAGAAAACTCTAAAATGTCAAAAGGAATTCTTAAAAGAACTTGGATAGAAGTAGTAAGAAAAAATATGGGATTTTTTTACCTTACTTAAGGTATGGCCCTTGATAGAAAAAAAACGTAAGAACAAAATTCATATAGCCAACTCCAATTAATTAGAATAAGGCTTCGATGATAATGATGTGATCTAAATACCACTAAACAATGATTTTTAAGGGAAAAAAATTTGGAACTTGAGTTTTTGACCCCTCAAATTAGATGGTTCATTGCAATCTTCGGACGTCATTTTTTTTAGCTACATAGGGACTACCAGTTAATTTTCTTTCATTGAAGCAAATCGCTAAACATCCCCTTAATATCGGATCTAAAAAAATATTCATAGGAGTTTTGTTCGACGGTTAGATAGATAATATTACTGTAATAGCATATAATATGCTCCCACAAGAATATAGTGTATATCTACTCCCTTAGTTAGAAGATCTACTTGGGAGGTATTTAACCACCTAAGCATAATTAGATGATTGTTATTAAAATAAAAAATTTGAATGTTGAGTTTTTTAACCCTAATCCCACCATCTAAATATTAGATGCTGTATTCAGGCTCAAGGCAAAAAAAAAAATTTCAAGTATATAGATAGGGTAATTGGGAAAAAAATAATTTATTGAGGTTAATATATAGGTTGAAAAGATTACATTCCCAAAATTAACGTCTTAAAATTAATCATAGAAGAGGTTTTACCAATGGAAGTGAAGGCCGTATACTCCCTCCGGAGCCTAATATCTTTTTGGCTATAATTCTTGGCCCTTTATCTTCTCTCCTGACTTTCGAACATTGCTTTACGTGCAGGAATTGATCTGAACAAGTTGCCGTTGCTGACTCATACGGCGCACCTCTAAATTGTATCATAATATGTATTTTTGGTGTAATAAATTCTTAAGATTATATGAAAATCTATTTTTATATTTAATTATAAAATTTTAAACTAAAAAAATGGTTTAAATCAAGTAGATCTATAAACATATGAAAATCTCAAAAGTGGACGGTTTAAATAATGTGTTGTAAGATGCATTATTTTTTAGACTCAAAATAATTTTTTTTTCATATTCATCTATCTCGATGTCAAAATGATCAATTAGAGAGTTTTTCAATATTAAAACAACTTTTTTAAATAGATTTTTGAGGTGCATCTTTACTGAGAAAAAAATGGAATCATTAGAATAAAGGGGGCGTAAGAGAATCGAGACAAAAAAAGGTGTGGGCTAAATCAAACTCAAATGATGTTCAATTAAATAATGTGAGTTCATATTAGTATAAGATTCAGTTGAATCCCATTAGGGCTTGGACTTTCATCTCGTGGTAATTGTGAGTGACATTATTAAATATTGTTAAAATTCAAATTGTAGTTACTTCTCACCAAACTCTCAAAAGTTTATCTCATGAAATATCACAAAATCTGAAATATTCTCAATCTACTAAAGGTTCTTTGAAAAAATATGACTACATCCTATCCACTCTCACCTAGTAGCACCCAGTAGAGCTAAATTTTTATCTTTAAAAGGTCGCCAACATTGACTTTACTTTTCGATAGTGAGGTGGTGTGTGTGTATATTATATGGTTACTTCCTCATGCACAAATATGAGAAGCTTTTCTCATTTTGAAATCTTGGAATCCATCTTAGAGTTACTGATGAGTATGTTTTCAAAATACCAATAATAAAAAATTGGATTTTGAGTTCCATCGTCATCACGAGTGCTTTATCTTAACTATTATATGAATCACGTTATGCTATTTTGGTCCATCAATCTATTAACTCTCACACTTAAAAAATTGGATGGTTTGGCACACATGATTGTCTTCCTTTTTCTCTTTTTTTTTTTTTTTTAAAGTTAGTTGCTAAAAGAAGTTATGTCCACATTAGTGGTGACTATGGGTCAGGTTAGGTTCAGGTCAAGCCCGACCTAGGCACAAGTGACTTGGACCAAGAGCCGGGTTGGGTCCATACCGTTTGGACCAGGATCCAAGTATAGCAATTGAAAAAAAAAAAAAATTTATTTTAGATAATGTATATATTTTATACTAGGTCAGGTCTAACCCAATTCAACCTGATAGGGTCCAAGAAGGACCCATACCCAATTTGGGTTTGTCCCAAGTCGTTTAGACCCAGACCCGACCCACCAAGTCCAAAACATGGACCCTGATATGGTTCAGGTCGGCGGGTCGTACCTACCTGATTGCCACCCCTAGTCTCCAAAATTTGAGGTCCTTCAAGTTCTACCCAAAAACAGTGAATGTCGGAACTGCTCCAGGGGAGCACATCCTCTTTTGGCATATAGATTTGGCTGATTAAACTTTAGAAGAAATTTGGGATATAAGCTTTGAAATAAAAGGATGGAAGTTGTTGGGTCAAATAAGGTGGACAAAGTCAGAGGTCCACCAACCTTGTCCTTTAGGCTGAGGAAACCCCACCAAATCCTGTTTCCCAGCACCCAGATTTCACTAAAACCATCTTTCCAGGATGCACAACCCAACTACCCCTCCTCTCTTTCTCTCCTATATAAACCACCTCTACTACACAAAGCCCTCAAAACATACTTGGATTCCCCCTCAACCCACAATCCTTGAAGCCCTCTTCCTCTCAGAATGAAGCCCACATTCTTCATTCCCCTCATCTTCCTCCTCTTGTCCCAATTCCTACCTCTGAACCTCTCAATTGCACTCTCCCTCTCTCTACTCCTCTTCTCTATCTTCAAGTCCAGCGCTAGGGACTCCAACCTTCCACCCGGCCCGCTCGCCCTCCCCCTCTTCGGCAACTGGCTCCAAGTCGGGGACGACCTCAACCACCGCTTCCTTGCGTCCTTGGCCCAAAAGTACGGCAACGTCCTCCTCCTAAAGCTCGGCTGTCGGAACCTCGTAGTGGTCTCCGACCCCCAGCTCGCGACCCATGTCTTGCACACACAAGGCGTCGAGTTCGGGTCCCGGCCGAGGAACGTGGTCTTCGACATCTTCACTGGCAAAGGCCAGGACATGGTTTTCACAGTCTATGGTGACCACTGGAGAAAGATGCGTCGTATAATGACCTTGCCTTTCTTCACAGCCAAAGTGGTTCAAAACCACAAGGAAGAGTGGGAGAATGAGATTGATTTGGTAGCAAGAGATTTGGAAAAGGATTCTAGGGTGAGAGAGGAAGGGATAGTGATTAGAAAGAGGTTGCAATTGATGTTGTATAACATTATGTATAGGATGATGTTTGATTATAGGTTTGAGGCCATGGATGATCCTTTGTTTTTGCAAGCCACAAAGTTCAATGCTGAGAGGAGCCGTTTGGCACAGAGCTTTGATTACAATTATGGAGATTTCATCCCCTTGCTTAGGCCATTCCTTAGGAGTTATCTCAACAGGTGCAAAGATTTGCAGAGCAAGAGGCTGGCGTTTTTCAACAATTACTTTGTTGAAAATAGAAGGTAAGCCATCATTAGTTTCATTATAATAAATGGTATATGAAATTGAAAAAAAAAAAAAACCTTTTGAACTTATTCTAACCTTTTGGATGTAAGTGTTTAACATGTTGCTAATTTTGAAAGTAATATCCAAAAGGCGGTCAGTTTTAAATGTGGCCTTATTTTTATTTACATGGGGATGAGCCTTTGTGGGATCTCAATTTGAGTGTGTCCTTCCTATTTATTCATCAGCTTTCTTTATTTTGTTGTTTTCTTGAGAAATTTATTAGTCTATACTTCAGATTTGAACTATTTTGAACCTGTTTTTTAATCTAATTTCAAATAGCTCATCATTCTTTTGATTAAAGTTTAGGGAAGGTTTTATCAAAATACGCCAAACTCATCAACTACTCAACAATTTACTCGTTTTCAAATATTCCAACTTGTGATCATGTCAATTTTGATTGTATTTTGAAACTAAATGAAAAGATATTGACAAATGCTGAATAGGGCATCTTTTAGGTACATTTTGATCAATTTCCAATTTCCAATTTCCAATCGTCGCTCGACACATCAAAGTGGGCTTTGAAATTTATCACATTACACCCAGGACAAATATTAAATTATTCAACTTTTAGGTAAATTTCCATATTCTTCCTTTTTAAAAAAATTATATTCATTCAACATTTGTTTGTGTGTGTGCAGGAAAGTAATGGCTAAGAATGGTGAAAGGCATCAGATAAAGTGCGCTATCGACCACATAATTGAAGCTGAGAGGAAAGGGGAAATCACTAGTGACAATGTTCTTTACATTGTGGAGAACATCAATGTGGCCGGTGAGCACGACAAATCTCTCTCTCTCTCTCTCTCTCTCTCTCTCTCTCTGTTTAATCCTAGTGGTCTTTTTCAATGAAGAAGAATCCCTCTCTCACTCATGGCTAACTATTTGTTCCTCTTTGCAGCCATTGAGACCACCCTGTGGTCCATGGAGTGGGCGCTGGCCGAGCTCGTGAACCACCCCCGGGTCCAAGCCAAGCTCCGCCACGAGCTCTCGACTGTCCTTGCCGGAAAACCCGTCACCGAGTCCGATCTCGACAACCTCCCTTACTTGCAAGCTGTGGTAAAAGAGAGCCTCAGGCTCCATACCCCAATCCCCCTCTTGGTCCCCCACATGAACCTTGAGGAAGCAAAACTTGGAGGGTACACAGTCCCAAAAGAGAGCAAGGTGGTGGTTAATGCTTGGTGGCTAGCCAATAATCCAGCTTGGTGGCAAAATCCCCAAGAATTCAGGCCCGAGAGGTTCTTAGAGGAAGAGAAGAAGACTGAGGCATTGGTGGGGGGCAAAGTGGACTTCAGGTTTTTGCCTTTTGGAATGGGCAGAAGAAGTTGTCCTGGAATCATACTGGCTTTGCCAATTCTTGGTCTGGTTGTTGGAAGGCTAGTGAGTGAATTTGAGTTGCTTCCACCTCCCGGAGCCGAGAAGGTGGATGTTAGCGAGAAGGGGGGCCAATTCAGCCTCCACATTGCGAACCACTCCACCGTAGTGTTTCGACCTCTGGAGGCCTGAACCAGTACTCTGAAACTCGGCCGAGTCCGATCACAAATTATAAGGAAGTAGTAGAGTTTGTTGCCCGTGAATTCTTTGCATTTGCATCTCCCATTGTCTCTGTTTCATGTTGAGGTTCCCTTATTTATTTATTTTCAGACTTATTTGATATGTGGAAAGGTGTAAATCCTTTTGATAAGACAAAGAAATAAAAAGTGCAGTGATTTATATTCTTCTTTTGAAACAGTTGTAATTTGGATATGAAAATTTAACAGGTCAATAATCTTGAATGCTACGATCATAAATTAATCTTGAGTACTGGGTAGTACTACGATCATATATGTGGAAGAAACAAAAAAAATATAAAGCTCAAGAAAAAACTATTTTAAATTTTGTCTTTTGGATTTCGATTTTTCTTTGCGCACACCTGATTTGCACTACCATTTGAGCTGCAAAATTACGGATCTAAACAATAATGGACCGTAAGAGATTAAGGATATGTTTGAGACCCTAGTCCATCTCAAAGTCCAAAATAATAGTCTCATCTATTGCTTTAAATTCGTAATTTCTTATCCAGATCACCGAGACAAATACATCATTTCTCCAAATACGGCGGACAAAGTATACATCAATCAGCATAATGCGTCTATCCCATATGCAATCTATATGTTCTTGTGCTTAATATATAGAGGTGCGTATTGCTCCCATGTAGATGCGCTTCTCCCAGCTTTGAATTTTTTTTAGGTCTTCAAAAGACTCTTGGAGCTTGTAATATGATTATTTGCACCCCAATAGCCTATGAATGAATTTTTTTTAAGTCTTCAAAAGACTCTTGGAGCTTGTAATATGATTATTTGCAACCCAATAGCCTATCATCATTTCATATCATGGTCTACAAGTAAGCATTCTAAGACTACACAAACGCCTCTTTTGTTCCCTTGTCTACAATACTTTAACATTTTACGGCTTCTATTTTTGTGGACAAATAGCTTTTAATGTGCCATGGCTGCCACATGTGAAGTATTGTAGCGGTGCTCATTTAGTCTCTTAGTTGTAAAGCTTGGTTCCTTTAGTTTTTTCTTAAATTTTTTGTTGTTAAATTTGGATCGCTTAAATTTAAGACCTTAAGCAAGCATAAACTCACCTTTTTTTTATCTTTATTCATATGTTCTTTCTCTAAGGCTCATTACATGGATAGGTCTCCTTGACCAAGAAATTTTGCATTTAACCTGAACGCTATGATTACCATCCTCCATAAAAGTAAAAGATTGTTTAAAATGATAAAAATTTACATATACTTAAAAACTTCTTTACATATACTTAAGAAGTTCATTCCCAACATTGGCTATGTCCTTAGCTGTATTGAGCAATTTGTTTACATGGTTCACATTATCACCCTCCATTTTAAAGGAGTTGTTTTGCACGCAAATAAATTGATGGTGAGTCTTTTATATTGCATTTATTTTTTTATTTTTTTTTATTTTTTTATTTTTTTATTTTTTATTTTTTATTTTTTATTTTTTTTTGGTAATTCAATAAGGAATACAGACCCTTACTTATTTTTTTCATATAGGTTATGGAATTAACTTTTTTTTAATGTGTTAGTGAGTGATAGCAGCAGCAGAATTGAAAACAACGTGGTAATGTTACCGCCATGACCTATCCCCTTTCCTGTGTTTCTTTATTTGCCTGTATTTCTTTATTTGCCGCTAGCAACTTGTTTGTCATAATTTTTAAATACCCTAATTTTTAAGTATTACCTTAATAAGATCATCTTGCATAGATGTTAGCATCCATATCTTACATATTAGGCCTCCTAAGAATTTTTTTTATTTTCTTTTATCACCCAGTGGGTCGCCCATGATTTTTTATTATTTTTTATCATAAATGATGAGATATTACATTTTTCTCTACAACAAATTATCTAGACCGTCTATTTTCAAAATTTTCAAGTGTTTATAGATCTACTTGATTTGAGCCATTTTTTAAGTTTAAGATTTTCTATTTAGAAATGAAAATAGATTTTCAAGCATTCCTAAGATTTTTGAACACCAAAATTATGTGTATGATAAAATTTGGAGGTGCCTCTTAATTAGATTATTTAAAGTTGCAACCTTATACAAACCACACTTTCTTTTCCTTTTAACATTATAAAATGTTAGGTAAAAGCTTCTATGCATTTACTAATTCAACGTAAATATTTTTACATGGAGCGGTATCGGTTACTATTTTGAGTAAATATTTTTACATGGCATTTATTTGTGGAATTTTGCATGAAGTCCTTTCTAGTTTTTAATACATTGCTTTTCAATATTTTTAGAAACTTAGTATAACATCTCTTTCAATATGGGAGCATCTATCTTCATGCCACTGCACAAATATTTGTCTTTCTATTGTGAGAGAGACTCCTCAAAAATCTCCTCTAATGTAGACTCTATCCACACCTCTTTCCTCTCTCCCTTCCCAAAAATCTCCCTCACTATCAAATATATGGGTGTATCTGTACATAAGACTATCCTAAAAACATGGTTTAAAGCATAGAAAAGTACCCCATACAGATTATTATAAGTTTTTCTAATTTTACGGTATTTACCCTATGTTTCTCTGAAGACCCATGTTACTTTTACTACATGTGTCCACCCTTTAACTCTAATTTAATAATGTAATTTAGATAGTATAAAATTTCACATTGTTTTAGAAAATCACTTTTATATGTAGTCTTAAAAAGTATGTCAATTCTAAACCGTTCAGGTAAAATAGATTATTTAAAATGTTGCAATTTTATTTCTACAAGTAAAATTACAATGTTATTTAAACTGCACCTTTATAATGTAAAAAACCCTTATAATTTAAGAAACGGTGTGGTTTCTATAAAGTTGCAAGCTTAAACAATCCAATTAAAGCGTACCTCCAAATTTTATCATATATAATTTTGATGTAAAAATTTCTTAAGATTATCATATAATATATATTTGTTTCCAATTATATAATTTTAAACTTTAAAAATAGTTAAAATCAAATAGATCTATAAACATACAAAAATCTTCATAATGGATATAGATAATGCGTTGCAAGATGTGTTATTTTTTATATTCAAAATCTTTTTTTTTTTTCATATGCATACATCTCGATGTCGATCAATTAAAATATTTTTCAACATTAAAACAACCTTACAACCTTATATAATCCTTTGCCTTTTAAGAAATGTATATAGTAAAATTTTATTTTTTATACCAGGAAAAGAAATGTATATAGTAAAATTTTATTTTTTATACAAGGTCACGAATATAATTGACCTTAGATCACTTTGGTTGGTGATACATCACTAGTTGAGAACAAAGTCCCAACATAAAGTTCTCAAAAATTGCGATGCACTCAATTTCACATACATTGCACATACATTTATAGTCTATTAAATATAATTACTTACAAATTGTATTTCCTGATTTATATTTTGAATAACATTTTAAAAAACATGATAAATACCAAAAAAAAAATTATATAAAACCAAAGCACCCACCTCCAAAATTTCACTAGAAAATATCAATTAAATGCCCAAATATCCTCAAATTGATCATCTACACATCACATCAAGATACATGGACATAAAAAAAAACAAATAAATTTCATGTTTACATAATAGTACATCTTGTAATGTACTTTTGAATCCTTAATTTTCAAGATTTTCAAATTTTCATTGATCCGCTCGATCTATATTATTTTTTTTTCTTTAAATTTTATAATTAAAAACAAAAATACATTTTAAAACTATGACAAATATATACAATATTGAAACCACATTTATCTGCGTTTTACTTTGACCACACCCAATAAGTATTGACACACACACTGAGTGGCAAACTCAGAAAGGTCAAAGGTAACGAGCATTGACACCTGTAAACACCTCGATCAAATATCAATCGTCTGTAAAATCGATGTCTCGAGTATCAAACAAAGTCGGAAGTTATTCATAAGAGATTAAGACAAAAAACAGCGGGTAGAGACCTCGTACAAAATCACAGCCAATTTTCCAACAAAGGCACCAGGATTTTCCAAAATTTGAGGCGCACATAGAGCTCAAATTGAATTCACATGGATTACAAAAGAGAAGATTTCAATATTTATATTAATCTAAGCTAGTGAATGGGTCACAAATAAGATGATAATAAAAAAAAAAACACGGGTCCTAGAGAGATTGCCACGGGGTTAGTGATGTAAAGCCTGGAACAAATTCAAGAACACTTGAAGAAAGATCACGTTATCAGAAAGCTTAGAAATCCGTGTTTTTTCATGCATGAAGTCTCCCAACATCCTTTTTATAAGGAAAGTTGAGAGTCCAACGTTCCTATTCTGCTTCGAAAAAAGAGAGAGCACTTCAGAAAATAAATAATTATATATAAATGAAGTGCGTCCTGAGCAAATTTTTTCTCATATCCCCAAATATTTATCAATAAAAGTAAACATTATAAGAGACTTTGAAATGGGTGAGAAAATTTTCAATTTCAAATAAAATATATGTTGAATAAGATAAGGACTAGATTAAAAGTGGCCTTTCAATCTCAACCCAAGGGAAGTCAAAAAGTATAACTAAGCCATAGCCATGGCTACATAAGTCATAACTCAAGAGTAGAGGTACAAAAATGGCCTTTTCACTTCCAAAAAAAACACGAAGCCTTAAGTAAGCCCATTCTCACAAGCACCCCAAAAGACACCATGCACTCCTATAAACCCGGCTGCACACCTGACTAAACAACTACCTACACACATGACTATAATTACAAAACTATGGTTTTTCGTTTTCCTGGGGATAGACATCACGGATTCATCAAGCCCAAGTGCCTTCCAAAAGGGGCTTAACAGACACACTGTCACCAAACATCTTTATGATATCAGAAAAAGCAGTATTTTGTGGAACCTCAGGCTTAAGCTCTAGACCAAGCTCTTCTTCTATGTCATCAGAAGCCCCAATTAAGAGAAATTCACATCGTTCATAGTTGAGGAAGTCGGGTGGGTCTGCCGGTGCGTAGCGCCGATTACCGAAGTTTTCTTGGAGGTGTGCAGGGAACATGGGTTTCCTCTCACTCTGCAGTCCGACTGATGGTGGTGATGGCTGCTCTGGGTTCTTTATTTGGATCACAAATGAAGCCTCACTCGCTATGTTGAGTGACTCTTCAGCCTCGCGTTTGTCACTTTGAGAAGGCATCTCGAGCTTGTATATCAAGTGGGTGTGGACCTTGTTCTTCGATTTGTGCCAGACTATGCGGTATATGCCTTCACCAACGGCTCGTGCTGCGGGTTTGTGGCGCCGCCCCCTCGTTGCTGTCTCATGTTCCTCTTTGCAATACAAATAAAAAAAGGTTGTTCATGGACAATGTGTGTGTACTTCATGTGGATGTGGATGTGGAGAAACACGGAATGCGTGCATACTTGCATGATTCTTTGTGTGGGCAGGCAGTCGTGTCTACGAGAGAGATGCATTTGATTCGGCATGTACGCATATATGCATGTTTTTTCAGAGAGACCTCTCTCTCCGAAAGAGAGACGTCTCTCATCTTCAAAAAACAAAAAACAAAAAACCTCTCCTCTCATCTTCAAAAAACAAAAAACAAAAAACCTCTCCTCCTCTCTATAGAGAGAGGAGTGAAATAGGAGCGTGCTTATAACCGTTATAGTACCTCCACTTAGAGCATTCTTAACATCTTCAAGTTTGTGGTCACCATCTCTACAAATCCCCAATTAGGCTGGCCCCGGCCCACCTTCCTAGGATCCGGAAGTCTTTTCCGACCCAGAACAATGAATCGGAACAATGGTTGCTGCTCGATATTCACTTTCTTTACACAAAGAAAATATCACATTTTTAGTATGGAATCACCAAAATAATACAACCGCAAGCAACCCAACTAAATTCCAAGAAAGTTCAATAATACAACCAGAAGTCACCAATATAAGTTCCCAAACCAAAAAATAAAAAAGTCCTATAAATAAAATAAAATTCAAAATAACTTTTTTAATATTGGATCCCCACAATTAAACTAGAAATGCAGATACAAAATTCCAAAATAAGAAATAGGATTGTATGCTACACCAAGGCCGTCAACCTTAAGGATCACCTACACCAATTGAAATCTGACAGCTCGAGGGTGACACAGCTTTCAAATTTTTTTCTTTTTTTTTTTTTTTCTCTCTTTTTTTTGGGGCCCAATTATAGAAACCCGTAGCCGTCGAACAGGTAAAAGTTAATTGTGACTTCACGATGGGCCAAAGTCAATTTCATGCGGCGGGCGTTTCCTTTTCATTTCTGGTTTTTTCATCCATTAGGACCAAATATGGCTAACTTACAGCGACCTGTACTGTCCTTAAGCCGAGGTTGACCTCGCCCGACCCGATGCCCACCTACCCTAACTTCAACAAAACGGGGTTCATAGTCATTTTGAACCGGGCAAGCGATTATGGTGTGGTTTGAATAAGGTGCCTCTCGTTTGATTGAATTAAGACCCTCCTAAATTCAATTTTTGGTGAGATGTAATTCCGATATCAAAAACCTCGCTGTTCGAAAGTCATCTTTCCATAAAATTTAAGTTCTCAAACAGCGCACATCGAGCTTATTTTTAAATTGGAAGGTTTTTCAAAATCAGACTAGAGAATTTTTCCTTTGGAAAAAAAAGAGGTATTAGTGCTAACCTCACTGCCATGTCCACCTCCAGTTGAAGTTGAGCCTCTTCTTTCACGTTTAATTTTCTTGGCCCCTTCTTTGCCGGAATGAGAGGCTTGTTTCTCTTCGACATTTCTCTCTGCTGATTCTGGCCTCAAAACCACATATAACCTCTGCACGTCGTCCACGCTGTGTGCCTCTTCCTTGTTTACCTTGGGCCTGTAAAAGAAGAATATCTCTCCTCTTTCCTATACAAACACACAAAAAAGTTCAATAATCTCTCTCTCTCTCTCTCTCTCTCTCTCTCACACACACACACAAAACGACAGAGGTTAGGAGTAACCAGAATCTGGATTTGTGAGGCATGGGGCCTAGTCTTGTATTCTTCTCCTTGTCCCATTTCCTTTCGCGTCTCCAACCAAACGACTTCCCTGCTTTGCTTTACTAGAGAGAGAGAACTTTCATGTAAGAGAGAGAGAGGTCATGGGATGTTTCAGAAAGCAGAACAAGAAAGATAAAAAGGTCAAATTCGGGACGTTAGAACATGCCGGAAAAGACACTTGTAAGCCGGAAAATGTCCATGGTATAAACGTGTCAAATGTGGAAAGTTCGACAACATTTGGGATTGTATAGCATAGCCAGGTCACAATTTTTAACTGCTACCTGTAAATATGACAGCTTAAAATCTCATATAGTTTAAAACTTCAAATAATTATACTTTTGGGTAGCTTCTGGTAAATATGACAGCTTAAAATCTCGTACAGTTTAAATAATTATACTTCTGAATATTATGTACAATGGCAAATCCTCAGCAAACCCCTTTTCGCATCTGAGGACTGATAATGGCTGTGATTTCTACGTACTAAAAAGAATAATCGTATTGTATATATTTCCGCAATATAGTATTTCATATATGTTCACAATTTTGGTGTCTAATATGTGGGACTGAAAAGTTAGTGCTTATCCGATATGTTTATATAGCAAATAAGTTTATAACTTGAAATATATAAGTAACTTTATTTCTAGAAGAAAAGTTGTAATAATATGTACTTTTTAGTTAATTTGGATAGTATAAAATATTATATTTTCTTTGAAAATGTGTTATTTTTTTGAGAAAATTATATACATATCCGTTATACTTTACGTTATTATGGATGTACCAAATAGTTTTTCATTATTATATGTATGTCCGTTTTTTACCATTTATAACTTAATTTTTTTAAAAAGATGATTTTAACTCTTTTCGGATGTTGAACATCCGAAAATAGGCCGAAAGTGTAATCTTCACATTCCCATTTTTTGGTGTTGAACATCCGAATTGAAGGGTTTTTCGGATGTTCAATATCCAAAAATAGCCCGAAAGTGTTTACATTCCTATTTTTCACATTTCACAATGATATTTTCGGATGTCCAGCATTCAAAGCCATTTTCGGACGTTAAACATCCAAAAATGTCATATTTTCGGATGCTCAACACCCAAAAATGGGAATATGAACTTTTGGCCTATTTTCTAATGTTCAACATCCGAAAAAGTTTTAAAAAAGGGTATATATGTGATTTTTGGATGTTCAACATCGGAAAAGGGTATGTATGTAATTTTCAAATGTTCAACATGCGAAAAAAGGTAAATTTATCTTTTTAAAAAAATTGCCTTATAAAAGATAAAAAACAAACATACATGTAATAACAAAAACTATTTGGTACATCCGTAATAACGTAAAATATAACGGCTATGTATGTAATTTTTCCTATTTTTTTATATCGTTTTAAAAAACTTATCAAATCTACACTATTAAAATAAAATAAATGATTTAGAATGTTACAATTTTATTTCCATAAGTAATATTACAACATTATTTAAATTGCGCCCTTGTAATTTAAGAAATATATATGATAAGACCATTAGTTTTTGATATAAGAAGGTCACAAATGTTATTGACCTTTGGATGTGAAATCACTTGGTTGGAGATATATCACTCGTTGAGCACAAAGTCCAACATAAATTTCTCGAAAGTTGTGATGCACTTCAATATGTTAGATTTCACGTAAATAACTATACATATAAAAAGATTTTATAAAATAAAAGTATTTACCTTTGAAATAAAGAGGTCACAGTCACAACCATTTGATGTGAAATCTAATATCTCGAGTGTCAAAATTCGAGAAAAATTCTTTTGAAGTTTGACCTTAGTCACTGAAATAAATGCAACCATCTAATTTCACATCTAATAGTTAAGATTGATTGTGACCATCATGTGTTAAAAATAAATGATCTTATTGTATATTTTTCCATAAATAATTGTGACCTTGCATCAAAAATAAATAGTCTATTAGTATACATTTATAGTCTATAAAATATAATTAGGAAAATTGTTTCATACGGGCTGAACCGAATGATAGCATATGAAGTCCAAAAAGTGTAAAACATTCATCTTAAAGATGGATGCAAGTAAGTGCTCTACCTAAAGACCAATGAAAACTAACAGTCCGAATATTTTCTTATTAAAATTATTATTTTTAGTTTTAAAAATTTACTTATTTTTTCATATTCATGATCTCCATGTTAGAGATTACATGTACTTAAAAATTAAGTCCAAAATGTAGCCTTGACCGCATAGAAACTGGATCCATATTATTACATACATTCGAGCACAAATTGTTTACTGTAAAAGACATAATAAATATTACCATACCTTTGAGTGGTAAACAACACCAACGAATTGGAACAAGAACGCTTGTGCAACATGATGGCCAGTATGACTTTGTTAAAAAAATGACTTCTATAAACAGTGTCAATTTATACTCAAAAGTTAATGAGTAATTGCATCAGTAAACACCTTGATGAAGTATCAATTATGTGCATGTAAAATCGATGTGTCTTGTATCAATTACTTGACGCTTGGTTATAAATGAGATTCAACATTCGATCCAAAGGGGTTTTGTAAAAAAATAAAAAGCTTAAAAGTATTTTTTGCATTTTCTCAAGGGTGCAGTTGGCATACGGATGCATCCATAGCTGTAGAGGTAAAGGGCACCTTCAAATTGGCATATGGATGCATCCATAGCTGTAGAGGTAAAGGACACCTTCAAATTTTATTATGGTATATAATTTTGACGTAAAAATGTTCTTAAGATTATCTCAAAATCTTTTTTTATATCTAATTATAAAATTTTAAATTTCAAAAAATGGTTAAAATTAAATAAATCTATAAACATATGAAAATCTTGAAAATGGACGGGGTAAATAATATGTTGTCAAATACACTATTTCTAAACCTTAAAATTTTTTTATTTTTCATGATCATACATCTCGATGTCGAGATGATCAATCAAAAGGTTTTTCAACATTAAAACTACTTTTTCCGATGAATTTTTTAGATGCATCCGTAGTTCTATATTATAAGGTTGCATCCTCATATAAACTTTTTCCTTTTCTTAATGAGAAAAAAAGGAATTGTAGGCCTGATTTTTTACTCACCCAAGTCCAGGCGAGGAATACACAACTTTAAAAACTACATAAAAGAGATTCGCAGGGCATCTAGTTACTATGGACAAAGGGAAAGCTTTACATATTTCCCCTACAAGTTCTATGAAGGGAAAGCTTTCTATATTCTTTCCATATTTCCCTACAACATAGGAGTTCTACATCCCCTTTATCCAACTGTCTATTTTTTTTAATGAAAGGTTAAAATTGCCCCATCACATCTCTACACTATTTTATTTTTAATTTTTTTCTATAAATTGTTTTCACACCAAATTTTGGATGTCCATTCCTATATTAAACTCCACTAACAGAAAAAATATAAAACAAATATTTTCAATAATATAAACAAAATACCCCTAAAAGTTTCAAAGGGTATTTTGATCATCATTTTTTATCAAAATTTTATTGTTAATATTTTTTATAAGTGCTGGCACTTGCCAGATTTCATATTCAAAAAAATTGTATTAAAAAAACTAAAAATAAAATACTTTCAAACATCGGATCTAAGATCAACCATTGAGCCACTCTGATGGTAGGGAGAACATTGAATTTCTATGTTGTAGGGGAACATAAAAACCTTTTCCAAAAGTAAATACAAGCAATTATAAAACATAAATTTAATAGTCTAGAATGCACATCTGCATGTGTGCGCGCGCTCGCAAGTGTGCAAGAGAGAGAGACAGAGAGACCAAAGCAAATCAAACTAGCATTCATCATATCACATAGTTCTCCACCACGGCTCAAAAAAACCTTGTCAAAGAAAAACAAAAAAAAAAAGGGTTGTAATCACAATCCGCAAAGAACAGTAAACTGAACTCGAATTACAGAAACAAATCTTAACAATAAGGAAGAGAATGTTGCTACAAAAAGGAAGATTGTTGCTGCAAAACGCCTAGGAAGCACCAATATTTTGGGACTTGTTCAGGATAACACCCTCATACTTGACTTGGAACCATTTCATGGCATCGTCCTTTGTGACCCTGTGTTGTATGCCAACTCGCGACTTGCACCTACGGCGACGGCCCACACGATAACCGGGCCTTTCTAGGACCACGTAAAAGTCCATACCATAGATGCCAGTAGATGGGTCATACCTGTCCAAAAAACCATTTAATCGATTAACTATCAATCACTGAAAAAGCAGAGGACACCTCATCCTCACAAAGCTCAATAGATCCCCAATAGTTCTTTGTGCTTTTCACTCTTGTAGTTCTGAAACGTAGCATGCCGCTTTAGACGGCATTGCACCAAGGGGAAGTTCATTTCAACTCAAAAAATAACGCAAATTTTAGGTGAATTCCAGCCAAGTTTTGGAAGAGAACTGAACCCAGGGAACAGGAAAAATATAAAAGGTCGGATGTATGAATAGGATGACTAAGAAAAGTGAATACAACTATCATAACAAAGTTGGAAGTTACTGAAACCATCAGAGATTTAACACCAAACAGGCTGGTCGGGACTTCGTAAAAAATCACAGCCACTTTTCAGTAAAAAAACTCTAGGATTTTCCAGAATTTGAAGCATATAGGCTTCCACAATCTGAGGAAAATACCTCTTTGACCATACAGTTTCCATGGATGCAAAGCCCCATGATATAAATTGTTTCAAAGGGAAGAGAGGAATAGAGGTGTGATTCCATATACTTGGTAGAGACTGATCAATTCATTTCCAAGCAATAAAAAGAAAAGTTGTACATAAACAAGGAAAGGGAAGGGATCACCAAAAGCCGATAGGAAAGAAAATATTACTTGATTCCAAGATCGATATGCTCTTGGATACCAAAGCCAAAGCAGCCAGTGTCACTGAAATTCCTCCTCAACAATTCATACTCCTTCACTTTCAACCCGCTCTCCAAAAGCTGCATGGCTTTCTCGCCCCTAACAGTGACATAGCAAGCAATCTTCTCATTACGCCTGATCCCGAAAGATCTAACAGTGTACCTTGCTGCAACACGAAAAAGATCAAATCATACAAAATTCTTTCCAACCAAAAAAGCATTGGCTACAACTTCGACTTAAATAGCAAAGCGTACCCTTCGAGAACACTGGAGTCTGCCCACTCAACTGTTCCAAGACCTATCAAAAATAGAATTTAATCTGGCACAGTTAAACAATCGCAATGCTAAACAAAGATGACAACATCTTACAATGATAATCTGAGATTTAGACAAAAAGGAGAGCCTTGAATCATGTTAACTAACCAGAAGAAGCCCAAAAAAAAAAGACCAATACCTCTCATATTCCTATGCATGTCATTGTGTTCAATCAGTATTCAGTAATTCTTTAGATGATAAAGAATTCTTTAGATAAGAAAAAACAATGACTACTCGCATCCTATCCAAATGACCGACTGCAAAACCTTGAACCATGATCAGTATTTCTCCTCATAAAAGAGCAAAGTATAGTGGGGGATGCGCACAGAATTAATTAAGGTATGGACAAGTGCAGCACCAGAGATGCACTTTCGAAAACTTTGACATTATAGATTTCATGAATGCAAGTCTGGTCCTCTTATTTTTACCACAATAAATTAACACGAAGGTCAAATCCAGTAGGGGACCCAAAGGAAGAAACTATCAATTCTTGGAAACTTCCAGTGGCTACCCCTATCCATGGTATTCTCAAGTCGAAAATCCATAATATTTAACTTGCTATCGACATGCATTTTCACAAAGTGTAGGTGTTGTCAAGGCGACTTAGCATAATACTTCTAATACTTTCTGATATAAGTCTTTATGCCATCTTCAAATCATTAAATTAGTCAAATCCTCCTGCCTGAATCTAGCAACAAAACTCAACTTTTGAAGCCATTTCAACTCCAAAATGCATCATCAAACTTTAGGGTTTGAAGTCTTTTGATGTTGGAACTCAGCTTTACTATTTAATAAATTGACATAATAATATACGCAGCGGATTACAATAAACCATTTTTCTTCTTAGAACCAGCTAAATAAACAAAAATCAGTCTATAGAATACAAAAGCATGTCACTGAATATTTGCCAATGGTAATGATACAATCATGCTCACCAAAATAGGCTCTTGCAACAAGGTTTGGTAAATGACTTTTACTGTTTGATAATAAATGTGTAAAGGGTGAGGTTTGCATAAGGTGCCAACATTATAGTATTGAAGTCAGGCGCAGCACAAGACAATACTGAAAGATGCAGTTTTGGTGCTGGAAAGCCTTGCGATGGCATGAAAATTCCCTAGTTGTGAAATATAAAGATCCAAAAATGGTGAGGATCAAACATATCTATAAACACTTAAAAATCTAGAAAATGGACGGTCCAGATAATATATTAGAAGATGAGCAATTTGAGGACAATAAATCCTTTTTTTTCATATTCATGAATCGAGGTCAAGATGATCAATCGAAGGGTTTCAAGAGTCAGAACAGCTTTTTCCGGTGGGTTTTTTAGGTGTACTTACTTTCTACAGTACAAGGTTGGCACCTTATATAAACTTTTTCCTCTAGCAAATGCCCATAAATAAGTGATTAATAATGTACTTAAAATGAATAGATTCTTACATTTTTATAGAAAAAAAATCATCCATTTTGTTAGAACTTTGTCTTAGGTAATCTCAGAAATTTCCCTTTTTTACTCTTTTAATATCTGAAAGAAAACCAAACTAATTCATGAAAGTATTTGCACCTCTGAATTAATTATATTCTCAACAAGCCTGAAATGAAATATTTAAAACTTAAACTTGAGAGACAGCCTGATCAAAGCCAATACAATCAATACTCAGAGAATCAAAACCCATTTTGGCAAACCATATCCAGGCTGTAAAATTAAATCACTTTGGAAGAGACTCATAGAAATGGGGCATGCATTCTTTAAGTTTTAAGGATTGCAATTCACTAGTGGAACTCACAATCTCACAACATGAAAAAAGGACATCTAGACCTCAATCAGTTTTTGCAAGTAATAGTCAATTTTTATGTTGTTTTCACCATTATTTTTTGCTTGCGATAAATTTTTTATCCCAGGTCCAAGAGCAGATTCTGCAGAACAACTAAGAAATTAAAACTAATTTGTTCCACGAAAAGGAGCATCTTCTGTTATATAGGGCAGTGAAGTTGTACTGCTGCAGAACTGTTTCCAGCTGGATCAGAGGATTCAACCATCAATTATATCTCCATGTGAGGGAAAACCATCAATAGCCAGCTCTATTGAAGAGGCTTTTCTAAGGACTAGAAACCAAAAGAGACAACGGAAAGGTGCAAAAAAGATAAGATGGAAAAGAGGTAGAAAAAGAAGAGCAGCGAGAAATAGATAGACGAGAAGGGCCAGCCCAGCCCATCCCTACCTGAATATCGCCTGGTCCACAAATTTTGTCCCAAGGGCAGGACGACCAGGCCGGGCCTGGTACAAGCCCTTTCACCTGGCCCAACAAAAAAACAAGGTCGGGCTGACCCGGGCCTAGGCCATTGCCCCATTGGCCAGGTCCAGATAGGTCCTTTCCAGGCCCATTGCCACCCTTGGTGACAATCTCCATGGGTTGGAAAGATTCACAAGAAACAACAACTTTACTATCTGCATACAGTCATCTTATTGATAACAAATCCCTCATATAGTATTCCTCACGTCCTGTCGGGAGTCCCAGGGCACCACTTTTTCCAAGCAAGCTTCTCTTGCCGAGATCGAAAGCGCTTCACGTATATCGCCACCCCTTGAAATCAGTGAACTTGCAAAGCTTCAACTCGATCTTTTCTTTCAATGGAGCTTTAAAGTTAAAGCTCCTCCCCCCCTCTAACACTCCTCTCTCACGACGTCTCTCTTCTCCTTCCTTTCTCTCTCTGATATGTACTCCACGCACTTATCAAAAATTAACCTCGAATAAGGGTGAGACCCCCATTTTAAAGAAGGGGAATAGACAACAGGCTCCCAGTAGTTAAGTGGCCACTCACAGGTGGATGGGCACCCCTTGGTTGTCAATGTGCCCTTTTTTGAGATTTGGTGTTTCCTTATCGATCATTTATTTTAGAGATGGTATAGCGTTTATGAGTGCACAAGCACCACTTGACGGCTCAGATTGAACGGGTCCGAGGGCCAAAAATTTGTTTTGCTTTTTTATTTTTTACAAATTATTTGTACGTAAAAATTAAGGCATTCCTACATCTTTATAGCATGGACCCAATAAGCAATGAAGTAAAATACATCAATTAAAAATTTGTCAAGGGTACCCCTAAATGTTTCACGGGTATTTCGATCAATTTCTTATTTGAATTACTTCCATGTTTTTCCTTTATTGAGTGCGCCTTACAAATATGCATGTATGGACATACCCGATTACTTTCACATGAATTGAATTCATAAATGAAAATAAAAAACCACATTAATCTCAGGCCCTAGGATTGGCCAAGATTCACTTGGATCTTTGAAAGGGTTCCTAAGTACTCTTCAAGTGTCTACATGATGTGGACACTATACCTTTCGTCTTCTTATTATTGTGAAGTGACCATTTTCACTCTCATGATTTTGATGGATCCATAAGAAATAGCCCTTATCAAGACAATGTACATAATTCCCTCTCTTCACTTGTAGGGGATAGGCCTAAAGAATGCACCTCATTTATAATGTCTCATAAGGTTGATAGAAGGAGAATGCTCTATGCTTACAAAGAAGTATCCCCCATTATGTAGCCCTTTAAGGATCATAGGATGAAAATGCTTCATAGTTATAAGGACATCCCAACTAGGAGGGGAATGATCCACACATGGCCTCAGAAGGCGACCCACTCTCTTCTTAAAAGGCACAAGGACCCCACAAAGCAATAGAATTGAGGAGAGAAAAGGAACTCTTTCTTTTGGGGCAGGGACACCTAATTGTCTGGAAAGAATGTGGGGACAAAGCATGACACCGCAAAGCGAAAAAGTGGGGTGTTGCCCCCATCTTCTCAAGACGGAAAGTGGGCTCCTAAGGGACAGAAAAGGGAGTGCGAACACCATCTTCTAGAGATAGAATATACAGCATGGGCCTCACAAGAACCCAGACTTTAGGGGAAGATTGTAATTTAAAAGAACACTTTTCTCATACCCATAAATGCCCCCATCAACAAACATGCCACCAGGGTCCACTGAAGACAATTCAAAAGACAGCAACAGTAGTAGGACTTTAAATATCATCCCTTGGTGGCATGACGCATTTTACCACCTAAGAAAACCTGCCTGGGTGACCAAGGATAATCCTCTGCTTCCAAATTACCAATCCCTTGTTGTCGAGGGCCCAAAACATGACCCTAAAGTCCCAGCCCCAATGATAGATAAGTGGACCAAGTCCAGCACTATTGCACAACCTAGTGAGACAGTTTTTTTTGGCATTTTAAAATTGGGTTAGATGTAATTCGAACATGAGTAATGGTCACTAGCATGCATACACACTAACTATTAAGTCCCCTCCCCCCCCCCCCCATCGTTAGTTGCATATTGTTTTTACTTGTAAATTACGTAATACATATAATATTCCATACATATATGAGTTATACTCTCTCTCTCTCTCTC
>NW_006499801.1:3801128-3812386 GCF_000471905.2 Amborella trichopoda
TAGAGAGATAAATAGGAGGAGTGTAGGTTAACGGGTTTAGGTAGAGAGAGAGAGAGAGAGAGAGGGCGTAGGTTAACGGGTCAGATGGAGGTTAGGTTTTGAGGGACGGGAGTCATTTCATAAGTTGTTGAGGTCAATAATACATGGTCAAATGAGTTTAAGGGGTTGTAAGATGGAAAAGATTGAGACATTTTGCTTACAAATAATATTTTCAATTCTTGGATCTCATGAGATATAGAAGTTGAAAATAGGGGATAAGAGGATATTTTCCCTATTTTATAAGTATCATTTTTAAATTGGGTGACCAATCTACTTGGACAATCTGTGCCTCACCCCTCCCCACCCAAAAATCCAATGGTAGATCGGTAGGAAGGGTGATTGCTTTGGAATCTATGAATCCTTTCCCAAGGGAATTCTAGAAAGAAGAAGATTATCGTTGACCACCTAGGTGATACATTGCACCACGCAAAACAAGGCCCCAACAAAATCTGTTACCAAAGAATAAGATCTTAACAACAAAGGCTATCTCCAGTCTCTAAAGTGGTTTGCTGGCAGACCCCACCACGATATTGTCAAGAGCGGGCAATTTTGGGCTCAAGAGAACCGCTCTATTAACTACTACACTCCTCTTACATTTTTTTTATCCATTGGGCCTCACACGCCACATTTTCTCTCTAGCAAACATGTCCCATGCCCCACTACGACGAATCAAGGAATTGGGGTTACCAAAGAATAAGATCTTAACAACAAAGGCTATCTCCAGTCTCTAAAGTGGTTTGCTGGCAGACCCCACCACGATATTGTCAAGAGCGGGCAATTTTGGGCTCAAGAGAACCGCTCTATTAACTACTACACTCCCCTTACATTTTTTTTATCCATTGGGCCTCACACGCCACATTTTCTCTCTAGCAAACATGTCCCATCACTACGAGGAATCAAGGAATTGGGGTCCCACGCCCGTTTTAAGAGAAAACCCTTCATTTCCCCCATTTTCTGATTCTTTCTAGGGCCACACCCTTAGGAAAGGAAATAAAGCAGTGTAAGGACATGTAGAAACTATTCTGTCTATTTAATTGGTGGTTTACATCACTTTTTTTTTTAAGTTCCATGGTTCACATGGTTATTGAGCATAGTCCCCCCCTGCCAAACTATATAAAAGGGGTTGCTTTCTAGAGAAACATAGTCCTTTTTATGCCCTATATTTTACATAGATTGAAAAAAAGCATATTCTCTTATCCAAAAGAGATTCATTTTCATGACAAAATGGACCAGAACTAAAAATTGTTAAAAGGATCAGAGCACAGTTCAATAAATTCCCATGAAGATGTTCTTCTCTCATAGTTCAATCAAAATAGTGAGAAAAAACCAATCAAATCATGACAAAGAAGGGGCTAATGACGAGGCACCACAACTTGTCAACCATTGGGATTCTTTCTCCTGCAAAAATCCAGATGTGCTCAAACAATAGGCCCTCATTGTGTCTCCCCATTCCTTTATATAATAAGATCATCAGCCTCATATGAGGCCAGCTTCAGTGAAGATGAAGTTTGCAGTACATGAGCTAAATGAGGTCATACAATCCAGTAAACAATTAATTTCTATCTGAAAAACTCTGCATTGTAAATAAATGGTAAAAGCATTGAACTGATATTACTAGCATATAAACCACCTCTTAATCTAATTTATTGCTAGGATCTTAAGCTCATGCAGCCCACCAAAGGAGAGAATATGTTCTTAGAAATGAAAATTCCATGCTAACAAGAACCCATATAGCAGAAGAGAGCAAAACAACTAAATTATTGAAGATTGAAAACTTAATGAAACAAAACAACTCAACAGAGCAGTTAAAATAGAGCTTCCGATATAACTGTGGCCAATGATTGAAACCATAAAATTACCATATTAAAATGACTATATAATCCTTTTGCATTTCAACCTTGATTTCAGACAATGTTACAACACCCACCTCATGCACAATATAACGAGACACTTCATGCACATACTAAAAACACAGTGATTGGTTAAAAAGCATATAAGGAAAAAAAAACCTTTATTTTGGGGGGGAAATGGGTAAAACAAACTGAAATAAAATTGCTAGTCAAGACAAAGATGTCAATCTTATACAACATGTTAGAAAATGTCAATTGTGAAATCATATAAGACACATTTAAAACATAATCAATGCAAAGAAGAATAGCCCGATCTTTTTTTCTGTTGTCAAACTATTTTCTATGATTTATCATTTTTCTAGACTTTATCATGCACAAGAAACAAATCACTACTCCAAAAGATATAAATCAAGACCATGATCATTTTCAAAAATTCTCGTCAACCCATATTGCCAATAAATAACAGATCCATATTACAGAATAATTTACAAGCAAATAGTGATTCAATGAATAAATGCACACTTCTTTTTTTTTTTGTTTATTTACCAAACAATGTCAATGAAATTTGAGTTTCCGAACACTACAAGATCCATATAAAATACTAAACTACGAAAGTACAGCTCATAATATTTACTAGAGAACAAAAGAAATAAAGTACAGAAAAGTGAGATTACTTTAGCGGCCCTGGTGAGTCTATCTCCGCTCTCTCCAACAGAAATGTTCAGTACCAACTTCTGGACCTTGATCTCCCTCATTGGGTTTGTGAGCTTCTTCTCTGAAGCCTAAGAAATCCAACAAAAATATCGAAATAAATACCTGGTAAAATTCAAATACCTAGTGTAACATAGAAGCATGGAGCAATATTAATGGAGGATTGAAATATAAGAGTTGCAGAAAAGGTCACGAGTAGGGAAAATGATATAGAGAGAAAGAGAACTATGTCGAGCTAGAGAGATAGTTAGGACGTTTTGAGGAGAGATAAACCATGCCGCTCACCATGGCTTCTCTGCAACACAACTCGGGACCTCTGGTTTTTGGGTGAAGAAGTAAAAACCCTAGAGTTCTGTCTCGCAAGTAGATATTTAGTACTGGAAAAATGACCGAAAAGGCCCAAACTTTTACTTTAAATATCTATACGAGGCCGCAGCTTTTTCTGAATGACGAAAGAGTCATGTTGAGTATGTTCTACTATGGTCTATGGGGGAGTGTACCATATTCCGCAGGTTTATAGTGTATGATACATGGGGAAATCCACCGCCAGTTCCGTATGAATGATGGTGGATAATCATAGTTTTTAACTATGGGCATTCTTCTGATAATGCTAATCTCCATCGTCCATCGTTCAAAACTAAGACCGGATATCTACCTGGTAAAATTCAACCACACTTTCAGAAAACCATGTTTGTGGTATTTGTGTGACTCAAAATTTTGTACACATACTCTCTTCATCTCAATAATCAATCCCAAAAAAAAAGTTTGATTTGAACTCTAGATTTGGTCGAAATGAGATCCCTCTAACAACGAATTTAGACCATTCATTTAGTGAATTTCAAGATCTTAGCTTTTACAAATTTAAATCATTACATTTTTTTTTAATATTATTCATCTAATGATAATAAAGCCATTTAAAAAATTTAGAAATAAAAAAATCTTTCTAAGGCATCGATCTAAGCATCTTATCAAAATAGACGATCTATGTTAATTGGGCTAAAAACATACATTCGAAGTTGCGTTTTTTAATTTTTTCTTTTTTGTGATTGTTCATTAGAATGAAAAGAGTGTATATTTTAAAATTTGAATCAAACAAAGTACCTAAATATGGTTTTTGAAGGTTGTTGCATTATATTGCTGTGCAACCGTTGCATAAAATCAGTGCCCAACCTAAAGTTCAGATTTTGGTATTTGAAAGTTCTAAAATGCTTGCGTGAGAAATGTTTGGAAGTTGAAATTTCCTGAATGCATATATCGTACTTTACATTGATCTAATAAAACTTCATAAATATCAGGATGTACAGCTTCACTAATCTGATAAAGCTTCATAAAGATCAAGATTTACAGCTTCATAGATAGAGAGGACAACGCTCGATAATAGAGAGTCGGCGTATTTGGTTTGGGATGAGGGAAGAGAGGGCGATGGTGGGGAGAGATAAAAGATAATGTAGCGGCTTCCGTTGCCGGGAGAGAGCTTGAAAAGAGAGAAGAATGAGGTCAAGAGAGAATGGCAATATTCATGCAGGAGATGGAGAGAGAGGAAATCAATGGTGAGTAGAGAGATGAGAGGGTGATGGCGGTGGCGATGACAAACGGTGAGAAAAGGGAGAGGCTAGGATTGCAGAATGAGAGAGAGATGGAAGATAATAGGGGACATGCGAGAGACAAATGTACTAAAAAAGACGGATGAGCAAACTTCCATTTGATGTTGGAGGTTCCTAATTTCGTTTCATAGAACCCGAAATCTTTTAGAGCCAATTTTTTGTAATACTTTAATTGTCACACTAATTTGGAATTTCAGACTTCTAAAGCTGAAAGTCTTTGTTATCGAACGTGTCGTAAGTATCGTACATGCATCCACGGTGCATAATGTGTAGTACGTCATATTTATGTCAATAGTATAAGGTAAAATCTTCAATTTATAATTCACATTGAAGATCAAGGCTTCATTTGATTTTGGAGATAAAAGATCAGTGCTTCATTTGGGTTTAACAATGTCACATTGTGTCTCCCACCCGAAGTGTTGGATATAAGTACGAGGATGTTGTCGATTCACTATCAATTATAAAATAAATGATTGTATATTATGAAACCATTTATTTTGGATACAATGAGGTCACAATTGCTTTTAGGTATTGGATATAAAATTCGAATAGATGAAAGTGTGTCTCAACACTCTGTGCATTTTGAACTTTGTTTTTAAACAAAGATATATCCTCAATCACCCAAATTCAAACCTACGTGTCGATAATAATTGTAACCTTCTTGTATCAAAAACAAATTGTTTCACTACATATATTTTCATAAACTAATGAATATATAGACATGTTTTGTCGTTCTAAATTTCTAAGCTAGAGTAACAAGCTCTCAAACAAATGTTTGATGTGATGCTCCGTACGTACGGTGCCTGTATAAACATTCATATCATATCTAAGCAACATGGCTATACAAATGTTTTCTGCAACGTTTCATACATGTGGTGTGCGTATACTTCCCTTGGATTTGCAGTTAGAAAAACATATATGATCATTACCCAGGTGTTGTCATCTCCGATAGGCGTCAAGCATAAAGAAAACTAATATGTGTGCACAAAATAATATGCTTTTTATTTCGAGAAAGTATACGATAACACCATTTACATCTGGTATAATAAAGCTTGTGAATTTAAGAGATTGGGGAAGTACCATTACCAATGCTTAAAGACCAAAAAGCTTTCCTCGGTCATTATGCCGAGGAACGATATGTTCTAGCTGTCTATTTTTACATCCAACTTCGTGTTTTGTGCATGAAAGGTAATTCTTGCTATATACAATATTTTTTATTTAATTATTTCTTAGTCGAAATTAGTTCCGTTGGGGCATACATGAACATGCGACATTTATTTATTTATTTTTGAGTAAACCATGATTTTTGTAGCCAAACCCAATTAATTGAAAAAAAAACTAAAATAATGATGATGTTGATTGTTACATCTCCACATACTTGTAGATCGAGTCTCCATACCTGGGGATTCATGAAAGTCCAATATGGCTCATGCATGCTAAATAAAGCAAAAATCGTCCAGTCCTAATGATCAATTATTCTCACTCGGGAAAGAGAGCTACATGGGAGGATTTCTTTTATCTAGATTTTCAGGAGCAGCCTAAATACCACCCTATTATTATTTTAATTAAAAAAAAAAGGAGTTTGAGCTCCCCCAACACATCGATCTCGCTCTCCGCAAATTGGACAATTTCTTACTAATCTTGGGACATTATTGAGGCACTTTAAAGATAAAGATTTATTCATTTGATATTTAGTTTGGTCGCTAGGTTCTAGACCTTCGTTATTGTCATCATCATAGCCTTTTTCTAATTTTTTAGAGTCAGCTACACGATCATGGTCTGCCATTCGGCTCTATCATTATGTTCTAGACATCACATCTCCAAAAAATTGAGCTCCAAAAACTAGCCCAAGCTTGAAAATTACCCAAGGAAACAAATATACGGCACGTTTAACAACAAACTTTTGGCTATCGACAGAAGGCAATCCAAATAATGTCAATACAGTAGTCAATACGTAAGATAGATGTTCGACAAAATTCGCTTTTGTAGACAATTTTTGTGAAAAAGGTAACCACGACAGGAACTCACACATGTGATCGATAAAACTTGTGTTTCTTTTTCCACATGTTGAGTACCAGTTTTGGATTTTTTGAACAACTGAATAAAAGTATATACTTTAAAATCAATTTCCGATAAACGGAAACAAGATTGTTAGTCGAGGAAAAGAAGAAAAAAAAATGAACAGCACTTGTAACAACTGGTTTCTACTGTACACTGCCCATTATCCAATAAATGCACATTTGCTTCTTTATGACAGACGCGAAGGATGCTAGGTTGAATGACACTGATTTTTAAGAGAGTTAGATGCTTTGTGCTTTATCCTGGTATGGATAAGACAATCCAATTGGTTAGACTCGTGACTCGTGTTGGGCTGGCAATGGGCTAGGAGGCTTGGCTTGGCCTAGCCAACCCTTCACTGGAAAACTAGGATTAGGCCACAAAATATGGCCCGAGTGAGGCTTGAATTGGGTCACCATAGCCCAAGGGCAATGGTAGGCAATGTTAAATTTGTTAAAGTGTATTTTTTAGAAACCATAATAGTTTTTATTTTATTTTGTTATGAGTGATGTAGTGAGATTGTACGTGTAAGTTTGTGTAATAAGAAATTATGAAACTACTAAATGGTTAGTAGTTATTGTTGTATATTAGTAGTTATAGTTGTAAGTGTTTAGTTATTGTAGGAAATATAGTTGTAAAAACCTCTATTTAAAAAATAGGTTTGTGGTAGGAACATTGGGTCATATGTGTTAAGGTTAATCTTGATTGTTGAGATTGTAATGCCTTTGTGTACTCCATGTTTTTTTTTAATGAAGTTTTTCCTCCATTTCATCTTGGTTCTTCTTCTTTTTTCTATTTGCTTGTGAGTATTGAGCTAGTGTGGCGTTGTCACACTAATTGAGAAGCGGATTGTTTCGGTATTGTGGAATTCGTCTTTCTCTAAATGGTATCAGAGCCACAAGGGTGGCAGTGATATTGTCTTGACTCTCTTGATAAAAAATATTAATTTATTCTTAAGATGAATTCAAGTGGAATGATGAATGGTTTAAGCATTGAGTTGCGCAACCAATCAAACTACATGATATGGAGGTCATGTATGGAGTCTTACCTTGTCGGTGAAGACTTATGGGAAGTTGTCGGTGGAAATGATAAAGATGCTCATACATCAAAAAATATCGACGCAATCAAAAAATGGAGGGTAACAAATGCAAAGGCTAATTCCATCTTGAACAAATCTATTTCTCATAATCTATTTGATCATATTGTGAACTGCAAATCGGCTTGTGATATTTGGATTGCTCTTGATGGGGTATTCAATAAGAAAGGCGTGGCTTGATTGCAATTGTTGGAGAATGAGTTGGCTAACTCAACTCGAGGTGATATTTCTATTTCCCAATTATTCTCGAAGATCAATAATCTTTGTTTGGAAATTTCGCTTCTTGATCCGGAGGAACCCATTTCGGAAGCACGAATGAATATTCGTAATTTAAAGAGGGAGTACGTTCCCTATGCTATTTCTATTCAAGGGTGGGCTAGGTAGCCATCCTTAGTAAAGTTTGAGAATCTTAGTACTTCATAATAATCTTTGGCCTGCCAAATGGCTGGATTTTCAACTTTGGTAAATGATGGAGATGATTATATATGCATGGTCTCATTTCTAAAAAATCACTTTAAGAGTGAGTGTTAAATTTGTTAAAGTGTATTTCTATAAACCATAATAGTTTTTATGTTGTTGCATAATAAGTGATGTAGTCAGGTTCTATTTGTAAGTTTGTATAATAAGTTACGAAACTGCTAGCTGATTAGTAGTTATTGTTGTAGGTTAGTAGTTATAGCTGTAAGTGGATTTGTAGAAAGGGAAAGGTTTATATGCTTCCCCTACAGCAAAAAAGTTCTATCCTCCCCCTACCATCCAACCATCCAATTTTCATCAAGAGAGTCACTCATTGTTTGATCTTAGATCCAACATCTCAAAATTTATTATTTTTAATGTTTTTTATACAAATTGTGTGAATATGAAATTTGGTACGTATCATTTTCTCGTTGGGGCACACCTTTAAAAAATATTAAAAATAAAATTTCAATAAAATATAATGACCAAAATACCCCTTAAAACATTCAAGGGTATTTTGGTTATTTTATTTTATTGAAAATATATATTTTTTTATATTTTTTGCTAGTGCGAGTTTAATAGAGGAATGGACGTCCAAATTTTGGTGATGTTTTAGAAAGCATTTGACTTGAAGAAGCTTTGAATGGATTTCTAGGAAGTAGGGGATAAAAGTTGTAGCACTGTCCATGTGATATTGATGACCCATCTGTTAAATAAATGACTAAAATCTCTCACCCTATAAGTCATCAAGATCAATAGTGCATATCCAATCTCACAAGAAGAGACAAGCCATAGAAAACCCTATTTAATATTAATCATATTTTTGTACTATAAATAGATGACTCATGCCCATAAATCTCTACACAAAAAATCTTTCTTTATCTCTCTAAATATTATCTCTCTCTTTCTCTCTTTAGTAAGCCTAAGGGGCATCCCCAAACTAGAAGGTTTATCTCTCTAGAATTTTGGTAAGGGGCGCGCCCCACTTATATCATCTATTTCTCTCTAAAGTAGATCTAAGGGGCACGCACTTAGATCATCTATATCTCTCTCTAAAGTAGATCTAAGGAGCACGCCCCACTTAGATGGTATTATATCTCTTATGTTATGATATATTGATCATAAACTAAGTTTTATGGGTTATACCTAAGTTTGAGATTTGTGATCAAGAGGAAGTCAAAAGTTCAATTGGAAGGTTTTGACCTAAACTTGCTTTCTCATTTGATACTAAAAGTTGATCGTTAATCTCGTATCTTCGGATGGTGGTGACTCAATATGGGCTGTAATATGCACGGTTCAGGTAATATCCGGCACTATCTTTTTGTTTATTGCCATATTTAATTATATTATATTTATATTATCAAACATAAGAATTGTGGTGATTGTTTTTGTTTAAAAAAAATTGGTTTAATAACATCAATGTTTTAAGATCTTAGATTTGTTAGTTTTATTTTATTTGAAGCAAGAATTTATTATAATAAAATTACTTGTAAGTGATATTTGCCCAAAAAAAAAAAAAAAGTAAAAAAAAGGAAAATAAAAACAACATATACCCGAGCAAGCCATGATCGACCCCATGTGACCACAGCAAATCACCCCCTTCATTTATCCACACTTTCTTAATGGAGTTAGGTAATCAACCATTCCAGGGTTCGGTAAACAAACTCGAGTATTAGCTATTGACATTGTCTCCAATAGCCGTTGACATTGAAAATAGAAATTGGAATTCACCCCAATTTTTCACTTGAAAAGGCCGGTAAAATATTTCGTATTCAGCAAAATAAATATATATTTTCTATGAAATTGGCATTAAACGCAATCTACTGTGGTCACACTTTATATTGCCTTTGGGAAGAGGCCAGAATCCATATTCTCATCATGGCTATAATCTTTTCCTGGATATCGAACTTGAGATATGTATGAAAAGCCATATAATAGAATAATTTATTTTTGGTTCGAAAATGCCATAATTAATTATCTTTGCATGTCAAATGTGAAATCAAGCCGAAGGCGCCCTTCATTAAAGTTTGTGAGACACTATAGGTGATCATGATCTCTTTATATTAAAAAGCATGCAAACGCTGCACAAATAACGCTAGTTAGAAGCACGTGCTTTGCACGTACTTGAAAAGCATGGGCTATTAAATGAAATAAAATATAAAGCTTTTTAGATACAAAATGTAATACACAAATGTAAAAAACAATAATTAATATCGTTTGTGCCTTGTAATTCTAATATTTGCATTCATCGTGATATGTGTTAAGATATCATATTATACTATTTTTGTGATATACATATTACACTATGTCAAGTTATAATATTACATAATATTAACATAAATAGTGCAAACGTAATACAAAAATGTTATATATTTTTACATGATATATAATACTACATAATAAATACTTTTATATCATAAATGCTGATAATTACTATGTGGACCCTTTGTTTTTAGGAGTTCCTACAAAAAGGAAAATTTCCTAAACTTACTTAAAAATGGGAAGTCTAGATAGAGGTTGTATATATCTTAAAAATTGGAGCTTGATGTGGCTAGTCTTGAACTCCCTAAAAATGGAAATTATTTTTGAGTTCAGTATTCCTTTTCTCTGTTTCTCCTTTAAAAGATGGAACTTTAACATTTTTTTATTTTAAAATCACCTATCCTACATTCTCTCTAACAATAAGGCCCCTTCTTATTTATGTGACACGTGTCCACCATTTAAGTATGGCATAATAATATCGTATAGTATAAATATAAAAAATATGCAATAGGGACCTAGCATTACAAAATTATTCACCTTTGGCGCAAGGGGTCATAATGACTCCCATTAGACGATAAATCTAATAAACCTAAGTTATGTCACAAAGTTTGAAATTTTTTTTTCAAACTTTGAGCTCAATTAATAATACAATACCAACTGCCTAATTTTAAATCTAATAGACAAGGGTAATTTACGACATTCTCCTAAGCAAAAGTAAATGGTCGCATATCTGTTATGATTTCATTGCTCAATAGCATAAAGTTTAACCAAGCAAATTGTAAGACAAATTTTGTACTAGTAAGCTCTCTTAAGTGGTTGTTTGGATGTATTGGTTATCATTGATAATTGTTTTCTGAATAAAATTAATAATATTAATGAATTATCTGTTGGTTGGCAACGTCCATCACAAGATTGCTTGAGATAAACACATAGGTAGTTATATACAAGTTTAACTTCCTAAGAAGTTATTTTTACTGTATTCTAAAAACTACTGAAAATTAAATGTTTTTAGTCAAAAATAGCAAAAAATAGTTATAAATCATTAGAGATTTTAAGTAATTAATTAAAGTAAATGTTTATATACTTCACCTACAACATAAAAGATCTATGCTTCCCTTATCATCCAGCCGTCAAATTTTGATCAAGAGAGCCACTTAGTATTTTATCTTAAATCCGATGTCT